>JAATLQ010038575.1:0-133835 GCA_013421005.1 Heliconius erato x Heliconius himera | reverse complement strand
TCACGAATACGAATATTAAAACAGTCCAAATAGACTTGCAGGTGCAATTCACACAGAATTAGGTCTGCAATGTTTCAGCTAGGTTTCCTAAATAAATCTAGTTTATAATAATTAAGCGGGCGTCCGGTGATGCATCTAATTTTGCTGCAGTATTATACGAACCAAATGTTATGAACATGGGAATAAATGCATCAGAATGTGTTCATTTACATATATACGTACGAATATACTTTGTTATACAGTATTTCTGTATAATTTTATTATATCAGTGAATTTTATTTCTAATTGTAGTGTTGATGGTGAATAATAAAATTCTACTCACCTTCTTGCACTGAGTTTAATCAACACCATTTCAAAGTACATATAATGATAACACAAATGGTAAATTATCAAATTATCAAATAAAATAGAACGCTATAAATATAAATATGGAAAGAAATACTAAAGAAAACAATGGAACGTACAGCAAGGACATTGAGTGGCAAGCTGTTAGGTATAAAATATGCCTTCATAGAAAACATGCAAAAATTTAAACTTAACGGGATTTGAAACCGCGCTTCTTGGAAATCGTCCTACCACTCTGACTGCTAAGCCATATGTTCTCATCAATCTACTAAGAAAGGATTTTCCATTTTAAAAAACAAAATTGCAAGCTGCTACTAGTCTAGTATAAACATTGAAGAAATATTACAAACCTTGCATTAAAATGATAATTACACCTCACATTGCTAGGGTAGCTAGAAGGATATCTAGGGCTGTACAATTTTCCGTGTGCTGGCCTGTTCTGTTGCGACGTAAACACATAGTCGCATAATGTATCGCCAACCTTAACGCCGTCTGTTTCGAAGTTTCCTAAAAAATTCAAATTGAGATTTATATTTTACAAACACAGCTTAACGTTTTATCTCGCAAACAGTAGGGTAGGTAGGGGGAACCTAGTATCAACTAGTCTCGTATACAGTTATACATATGAACCCTTGCGCCATGACTGGCCTCAGTTATTCTATATGTCTTTATTTATATACATAAAGAAACCTATACCCAAATATTGCAGGGTAGGCAGTGTTAAAACAACCCGCATCTTCAGTACCGGCAATTCGACACTACATACACTTCGACAGCCACTAAGCCACGACGGCATCAACTTCTTTCTGTATATAAATGGCTTTAACTAATATAATGCACACTATATAATATTTTAAGGTCAATCGTGGCGCAGGGGCACAAGCGTGCGACTGTATCCGAAACACGTTGTGGGACGATTTCCTTGAGGAAATGAAATGTAAATATTTGCATTTCCTTGCTTTGGTAAGTGTGGAGTTGAGTCCCAACACTCAACACGAAATAGCTCCAAAATTCGGCAGAAAGTGAGGAATGGAAGTGTTACTTAATAGGAACAGAGTATATTAACACTAGGTTCCTAGGTTCCCTCTGCTATGTGTGCCATACAGAGTTAATCGTAAAAAAATAGAACATATAGTCTATTCCCGTGCTGGGGCAAGAAAGGATCAATAAAAATGGAAAATTTTATCCTAAATTAACTTAAGCATCTGAATTAATTGAAAAAATTACATTTATTGTTCTTAATAAAAGAGTTGCAAGACAATATTTATAAGTATTTTGTTCTGGAATGAATACAAAGGCGTTATTTTCAATAATGTTGTAAACAGAGATATCATTTATATGATTAGATAATTTCGTCGGTTATTACGACGTACTCTCTAAGAAACTGCGTACAAAAAGTATATATATAAAAAAAAAGTATTTTTTTTACTTTTACACTGTATCCCGAATGTAGCAGGGAAGAGCGAAAAAGCCTTATGATAATATTTAAAGACCCCGTAATCTGCTTTTCACACGAATTTTGAGACATCACGTGTAGAGTGACGAAGTTCAACGCCGCGTTTTTAACACAAGAAAATTCGATGCTTCGGGATAATTTTTATTTTCTCAATTCAATGTTTTCTTGAGAATAAATCATTTTCCCGACTCACCGAACCCACAACCATTACGCTTACAGTCAGATTCTGTACAAACCTAGTCAAATTCAAAATAAATTATTTAAAATTTCTTTCACAATGCAGTCGAGTTTCGTTTTCCAATATTGGTAGAGTGGCGTTGTTTAGTTCCACGTTATACTATTAGTAAGTTTTGGAGACCTGACTGGTAAGCTAAGTGGACGTGTACTGCGTAACGAATCGGAATGTGTAACGTATCGAGTGTAGCTTTTTCACGAACAGTACGTGTCCGACTTAACCTTAATTTGGTGAAGTAAATTATATATTTTTTTTTAATATACATGTATTCTAATCTAAATGTATTTTAATATACTTTCTCATTTATGTAATATCAACTATACACATAACTTACTGTAAAAATGGACGATAGTAGGCTTAATATCCGCTCAAGAAACCAAAAAAAAAAGTTTTATTTGATCGCTGTAATACCAAAAACAAACCGATGTTGAATTCCGTCACAATACCGAAAATTACGTTTTTTTATTATTTTTAAGAAAACAAAAACAATTTTTATTCACTTACTTCTATCTATAAACCTGTATGTTCCGATGAAACCTGATGAATTAGACGCTTTTGATCCACTTTCAAATTCTAAAACTATTAGTGGTCCATGCGAGTAGATAGCCGGCGGTGTTTCAGCTCTGTTTCCACATAGAATTCTGGACCAGGATGAATATTCGTTGATGCCGGGTGGTCCCGGCCCGTGGGTACCACCTTCGGAATACACCTTGAGGAAGTCACCGCGGGTGCAACTGAAATTATTTACTTAGTTAATATAATATCAAATACATATTCACTATTATTACAAGATTTAGTAGCATGTGCCGTCGTGGCGTAGTGGGAAAACGACTGAATGTAGGCGCGATGATTGTAGGTTCAATTTCCACTCGGGGTATTTTTATTTTCTTCCTCTGGTAACAAGAAAGGCGTTACTTTGATTTCTGCCAGTCCAGAATTCGGTGGAAAGTTGGAAAAAGAGTGTCTTGACAACAAGTTCTCCGCCTACCCTGCTATAGGCGCGATAGTACGTGAATGTGTATGATAAAATAAAATATGCTGTTTTTATCGATACTTGTACATATAGTCATGTCGTACTGGAGGATCAATTCGTTTCGACAAAATTAAACTATTTTTATTTCTGTCAATCAATGGATATGAAATTCTCTACTCAGTTCGAAAATTATATACATTCTACATATGAAGAAATTATTCAAACACGAATAAATATTTTTGTATAATATATTAAAATACTATTGAGAAGTACTGGATTAGATTTATTCGCGCTCGAAAGAAGAAATATAAATAAATTAATGAACCAGCTTCACTCTGTATCCCGCATAGAGCAGGGTAAGCAAAAAGGAACTACTCCTTTCCCTATTAAGACACTCTGTTTCTCAATTTTAGCCAAATTTTTTGAAGCATTACGTGTTAAGTGGCGGAGCTTAACGACAGGCTTTCGCTTTAGTGCCAGAGCGAAGAAATGTAAATATTCATAAATATAAATAGAGAAAGTATTTATATTTAAATTTTGTTTACATATGTATATAGTTCTTTACTCCCAAAGGATAAAGTATGTTTAAAAGATGCCTCCCTCATGAAAAATAAGTCTCTGAAAGTCCAACGGCAAGGAGCTTTACGGCCGTAGGTACTGTTGACCCGTTACTTTGTACTTCAAGGATTTTCGGCGGTATAAGATTTATAAAGACGGGATTAGATCAGCTGAATATAGTCGTGTGTGATAGAAAAAAAATTGCTGTGAAATATGTTTTCTATATTCAGTTTTGTCTTTTAAATATAGAATTAATAGATTTTAAATATATGTCAATGAAACATTGCCAGCAGTTGTAAAAACGTTAAATATTTGGGTTAACAAAAATTTTAAAATTTAACAGAAGTACCTGGGTCCACGTGGGGCGGTCATCCTAAAACACCTTATTTATTTATATTCTATTTGAAGTCGTTTAGAGATTATACGAGTTTTTTAATAGAGGACAGTAGTGAAGTACATTTTAAAAAATGGACTTATTACAAAATAATGTGTTAAGAAAGATTAATTGAAAATTTCCATCTAAGTGAGCACCTATGTTCTGTATACAACACTAATGCAAAATTGAGAATCCTAGCACTTGTAGTAATAAGTTTCATACAAACTATCAATCTCAAAAATAGCCCCTTAGGGGTCGAATATGGCACATTCCCCTCTAAGTGATAGTATAGACAGTGCCCAAGCAAAATTTTAAACTCCTAGCACTTTTAGTTTCTGAGATTAGATTGGATAGAGAGATGAGATAAATCTGCAATCGTAAACGCGACGATGTGGGTTCGATTCACACCCGAGGGAATGAAATATTTAATATTCTCATTTCCTTGCGGTTACAAAGCACAGCGTTGTGTGTTCACCACCCAATTACATAATACATCCAGAATTCGGCGAAAAGTTAATAAGTTCCCACTATTATTATATCTTACTATTGTTTTGCTTACCCTGCTATGTGCAGGATACAGCGTGAAACTAAAAATAATTGTATCGAGTGAACTCTATACCACCTCTTGTTTCACAGAGCTAGAAAATAAAAATAATTCATTGCCCCTATTTCTATAAAAATAACAGCCACGATTCATTTATTTCATTTTTACAATAACAGTACTTTAAAACACCTGCGCGTACACGACAAACTACAAACGGAGGACACCCCTAAACACAGGTACCGTTGAGTAATAAAAACATTGTAGCTACACGAAGCTGGCTGGAATACCGTATAATTTGTTGAAACTACCGCAGTAAAACACTTTAAATAGCTAATCTAGATTAGTAAACGAGTGACTTGTATATTACTTGAAGGTAAATGCTGTGGAATATATTTATTTCGAATCAGTAAGTCCTAAATTCAATTCTGATATTTTTTTAGCTTCACGCTGTATCAGTTTTATACTGTATCCCACATACAGTAGGGTAAACAGAGGGGACCTAGTGTTAAGACACTCTGTTTCCCAATGTCCAACAAATTCTGACGGTAGTGTGTATTGAGTGGCGGAAATCAACGCCTCGACACCAGAGCGAAGACATTAAAATATTAAATATTTAATTTCGAGTAGAAATCGAACCCGTAACCGTTGTCGCGTTTACAAACACATTATGTGCCCCTGGGCCATGATTGACCTCTAATAATCATTTCATAATATTTGAAATATAATCTAAAAAATTGTGGGGAACGGAGTGTTTTAACACTAGGTTTACCTTGCTATATGCGGGATACTGCGTGAAGCTGAATCAATTTTCAAAATAAATTTTCAAAAATAAATTTTTGAAACAATTCGTAACGCGTAAGCAATAAAAGCAGTGAAGCCTTGATAAAGTGCTTTAGTTCTCCCATCCGACTGTAATTTCTTCGAACGATATTTGCGACAACCGGAATACTTATTTTGGATTTAGACATTAGTAATGGATATTTTTGATGATATAGCTGAAACTAGACGTAATTGGCATATTCTTTTCAATTATTATGGAAACAATATTATACAAATTGTATTGAATTTAGAACAATAGAATATATATAAGGCCGAGTTTGAAGACGTCGTAAACGGGGCGGTTCTGGGGTCAATTTCTGCTCTTGTATCAAGATACAAGTTAAATTGAACAAAGCGCAGTGTCGAGTTCCATAATCCAAAACGCAATGACTCAAAATTCGCGGGAAGTGAGGAACCTTCTACTTACTCTGCTATATGAGGGATACAATATCAAGCGTGTTCAAATACAATATGAATATCTTTATGCAAAGAAATGAAATAATAGGTCGGGGCATAAGTCTTTTCGTATTTTAATGTATTATTAGTATTCAAACCTTTTTGGCTGTACTGAATGTAACTGGCTGGTTTTAATACCATTAAATGTGATATTCTCAAGATACAATGAATAAAAAAAACTAGTTCCCGCCATTTTCAATTATTTTTCAAGCAAGCAAAATGAACGTATGTGACGAAGAAATTCGGTACATTTTAAAGTTTTATTACAAAAAAGGTAAAAATGCGACGAACGACGTAAATAAAATTTGTGTGGTTTACGGATCTAATGCGGTATCAATAAGAGTAGCACAAATGTTTTACTCTGGACGCCCTGTCACAGATTAATACCATCAGTACCATCTTTGAGAAAGTGGAGAGATCGACATATTAGTAGCTACGACATTGCTAAAGAACTGGATATTTAATTTTTTTTACAAAAGTCTGAGTACAAGAAAAAAATGATATTTGAGTACCACATGATCTCACTGAGAGAAATTTAATGCAACGTGTTTCCATTTACGATTCTTTCGAACCAGCCGATGCTGGTGAATAGGAAGGGCGTGACGTTCCACCATGACAACGCCAAACCGCACTCATATATAGCCACGCAGCAAAAATTGAGAGAGCTTGGCTGGGAAGTTTAATGCATCCTCCGTATTGCCCTGACCTTGCTCCATCATCATACATGCAATACGAGGGGTCCTCGTGCACCTAACCTTTCTCCAATATCTTTGATAGTAAGTTTTCAAAGGTCAACCGAGGCTACAATCTCTCTTATCACTCACAATTCCTTCATAAATCTGTTTTGCCATTCTTTCATCACTCATTCGTTCGATGTGCCCAAACCACCTGAGCAAGTTGTTCTTCATGCAAAATTGATAGTTTATTAATTGCAATTTGTAAGGCTTGAAACTTTTTTTTCATTAAAAGAATCAATCTTAGATGTATTCTCTATTTTATTGAGCCTAACATAAATTTTTGGCTTTGGTATCAAGTGTTTTTTTTTATTTCAAAGTTAAAAAATGACAACATTTGCTTATTTTTTAAGATTTCTCTTTTTACAATTATACAATGGACTTGTGTTCATAAATATTAATTGATGTATATAATTTTTTTATCTACGGCATAGTTTGACCGTTAGCAAATAATATTATGACAGTAATATTACGACAACTCAACAAGCAATGCCTTAAGAATTCAGAGGAAACTGTTAACACTATGTATTCAGGTTCTATCATCTACCCAGCTACGTGCGGGATACATCTCGCTAATAATGACTATTTGCACAGACACAACCAAGTAGCCAAGATAATACAACACTAGCAACTTGCTCTTCAATATGGCTTTATAGAATTAGTGGTGTCTTACTATCGGTCAATCCCATGTCTGTACTTGCAAATAGCTATGCTTACTCTACTGGGATCGGTCTATTATTACTGACAGGTATATTGTTGTAATAGACCTGATATAATACTAGTAGACCGAGAGGGGCGCCGCGCAGTGATTGTTGACATTACTATCCCACATAATGACAATCCCGTGAAGGCTGAAAAAGAAAAATTATCTAAATATTTGGACCTAGCCCATGAGATTACTGCCATGTGGGATGTCAATGTGACTATCATTGAAGTTATAGTGGTTTCAGTTAACCGTTTAATAGCGAAAAGCCTCGACCAACATCTTAAGAGGTTTTCGCTTAGCTATTGGATCAAGAATCGGATGCAGAAACCAGTGTTACTTGAGAAGGCGCGTATTGTGAGGTTTCTCTCTCTGGAGCCCTAGCCACCAATGACTTGGACCCCTTGTCCCACCGTCGCAAAATTTTTTTATTTTTTAAATGTATTTTTTATAACAATTTATATTTAAAAATGTCAAATTTATTCTATTGTATAATAAAAGTATATATAGTACATTTTGTTTCACTATAAACAAAATGTACACTGTATTAGACCAAGTCGCTAAATAGAACAAGCTATCTATATAATATATCGGTTTATCAAGAACAAGTAATAAAAAAGCAAGTATGAAACTTTTTGAGATAAAATACGTAGTCGAGCATGAAAATGAATATCTAAGCTTCGTGAAAAGGAGTGTTGGAAAGTCTTCAGAGTCCCGACGACGGCCAGTGCTTTCCAAAGCGTAAAAATAAAACTTTTGCCTTTACCCTAGTCTCGAATAGGGATATACAAATGGGAAAATTTGCATATAAAATAAAATTGTCATTCTACTTCGTTAACGAAAAAATATTTACAAAGAAATTTAGATTATTAGAGAATATTATTGAATAAGAGGCCGTGGTAACAGTTGTGAGTTTGATTCCCACTCGGAAAGAATGGAGAGATATTTCTATTTTTTAACTCTAGTAACAGGGCAAAATGCAGCGTTGAGCTCTTCTGCCTATTCTCTTTTGAGTGGACTTCAGCCGGAAACTTTTAGCGAGAAAAAAAATGAGAAAATAACTATTTTAGTACTACTATTGTATTTGATTTTTCTATTTATATTTTTTAATTCTTATAGTGTAAGTGATTATGTGAATATCAATAAAATGACAACTAGAAACGTTCCTTAGTAGAGTAAAAAAAAAGACACGACCAGCGACGACGTGGAAGACGAACTTTTTGAAGAACGTTTTTAAAGCTTATCCTAACCAGATGTATTACATTAGATATATCCAGCAATATTATATATACCGATAAGATTTTATTATTTTTGACTCATTTATTAGATTTCACTGGGAGTATAACGATATAGCTTTGACTGTCCAAATCAAGTTTTGCTAGAGCGGTGGGTTTCAAACTTCTACCAATTTTAAGCTTTGAGCACTCTACAAAAAAAAGTGGCTCTCTAAAAATTTTTATAAAAGCTGAATTTTTGATTGCAGTATGTATTCACTAGCGGTGTTTGATTAGACACGTTTGTATGGATTAATGAAACTGTGGACAAACTCTTAATTTGAAAGCAAACTGATAGGCTGTTGATTACATTTTTCACAGGAAAATAATTTAAATTGAGTGTTTCACATTTTCAAATGTACCTTTTCTAAATTCGTTATTCCGATTTCAAATATACAATTTTATTTTGTTTATAACTTATTTCATTCCTATAGACAAAAGGAAAATATATTTTCATACTATATATTTTAAAAATATGTTTTTGTATTTTGTTTAATAAATCAGAATAATAGTTTAAATATTAACATTTTTACTTTTGGGAGTCGAACTTAAAGTCTTCACCTGCTTAATCAGGTCCTTGGCAATTATTGCGAAATAGTGTTTTCTTTATCAGTATCTATAATTTTGTAAATATCACATATTCATTATTTTAGAAAGTTATTAAACATTTCTTATAAAATATTATAAATAATATATTTTTAGCTAAATCTTTTAAATATCATACAAAATTCACAAACAAAACTAAAACTGAAAAAAAAAAGTTAAAAACAAACGGCACAAATGATTAAAGCACCAACCAACATTTACATGAAAATGTAATTAAGTAAAACCGTAGTCAGCAAAAATATCCACTGGGTTTTGGTTTCAATTAGAATGCCTGGTGGGTCGTGTAATTACGCTGTCATCTATTTCTGTCACGACTACAATTTATGGTCCACTCTCGTTTTGCAATAAGACTAGAAAAAATGTGTTCGCGCAAACATTCAGATTTCTATCTTTGGTCCCGGTAGTGTAGGTGAAATGTATATTGTATATTAGAAGCCACGGTAGCGCAGTGAAACATCTGAGTGTAAACGTGATGGTTATGGGTTCAATTCCCTTCTAGACTATTATTCTATTTTCTCACTCTGGTACAACAAACATTTGCAACACGTCACACAATATCGAATTTCAGGAAGGTCAGAATATCTCTTTACACTAGGTATTCTCTGTCTAAAAAAAGATTTTATTTTGAAAATAATATTTTAATATATCGTGTTAGTAATTCACATTGGGAAATAAATATTTGTAGTGTAGTTAAAACGGGTGAGCTGCACGCGAGTCGGAGTCGAGTTTATAGTATATCATTAATAATATTTTTTTATTTGTGTCAGTATCATTTCAATTATCGTAAGCATTTCCAATAATAGACAATGTCACTGAGTAATTGTAAAGAATTTGAACCCACAAAGATCAAAGAAAAGAAAATATATAAGTTTTGATGAAAAATAAAAACAAAAATATAATATTTCATGAAAACAAACTTAAAGCCGGTAAAAAGTTTAATCTGTTATGTAAGAGAAAAATGTCATATTTATTGCTCAGTACACCGATATGAAAAATATTGAATGTCACTTTTTTGGCAATTTTTGAGAGCAAAATATCAAAAGACGAATAAAATTACCATACTAAAACCAACCAATATAACTAATACATTTAAATAACATTAAATAAAAAATAAACGTGTTGCCCCGTTCTTATACAAATGACAATATTGAATTTTGTCATATCTATCTCATCAATGCAGTAAAAATTGAAAACAGGCTACACTAAAATCGACTCAATTCTCGCTACCTTGTAAAGACAAGAAATAAACAGTATCATTTTTTTGAGCATCGCTGTATCCCACACACAGCAGGATAGACAAAGGGAACCTAGTGTTGTACAGTTTCCCATTTTCCGAATTCAGGAGGCATTGTGTGTTAAGTGGCTTATCGCCACGCTTTGCATTGACACTAGAGTAAAGAAAATGGAAATATTTAATTCCCTCGATTGGGAATCGAACCCATAACTTATCTAACTTATCGTGTTTACAGTCACGCATTGTACCTGCGCCACGACTGGCCTCAGTTCCGAATTTAACAAAACATAATTAAATAACAAACCTGTTAACATTTCAACATACTTTACATCTGCAATATCAATTCTATCCCTCTCGTATGAATATTTAATTTATTCAGCATCGATACGGAAACCAAATTTCGATCGATACTTTTAAACTTCGACACAACGTTGTTAATATTTTCGCTGGCCATATCCGATTAAGCCATTTTATTCGTGAAATAACGTATGGATATGAATCGAATGATTTAAAGATTTATGGATGTATTGTTCGTGTATTATGTATTAATGTGGTTTTTTTATATATATAATTTCTTAGATTGAACTTAAAAATATTTAATACTGTTTTTCAGCTTCTTGCTGTATCCCGCACAGAGCAGAGTAGGCAGAGGGAACCTACTGTTAAGACTCTCCGCTCTCCATTTTCAGCCTTATCTGGATTCATTTCGTGTTAAGTAGTGGAACGCTGCACTTTGCCTCGACACCAGAGGAAAGAAATGAAAATATGAAATATTTGATTTAGTATTTTATATTTATAAATTGAAGTTGCAATATTTATTTTAATTTTACTATTTCAGAAAAGAAAAGTTTACACGCAATAATAGAAATTCAATTCTATAGAACTTATCTTCAAAAAAAATCAGAAAAATATTTAACAGTATAGTTAGTTTTTTGGAAAATCTACCTCCTGAATTTTACTGAGAGCGAATTTACGACGGCGTTAGTGGACTTAAACTGTCGAAAATGTTTTATTTTATGCTGTTTTAAAGTTGTCACCATTTTTACAACGATGGATAAAAAATAATGTATATTACTTCGTGGCCAGTCGTGGCACAGCGGCACGAAGTGTCACTGTAAAACTGACTGGTTGTGGGTTCGATCACCACTCGAGGAGATGAAATATTTACTTAAAATTTATATTTCCATTTCTTCGCTCTGGTGTCGAGGCTAAGCGCGGCGTTGAGTTCTGCCACTCAACACGCAATGCCTCCAGAATTCGGCAGAAGGTGGGGAACGGAGTGTCTTAACACTTAGGTTCCCTCAGTCTACCCTGCTGTGTGCGGGATACAGCGTGTAGCTGATTTAATTTTTTTTTACTTCGATATTGTATAAAAAACAATCATATAATTTGATATTTATCCGTTTTTATATTTAAGGTTATATTATAGAAGATTTGAACAAATATTATTACAAGGTTACCTATTGTATGATTCATTAGGATACATAAAACTATAATAATGTAGAAATTGTTGGACACTGCGACGGTGTTAAGCTAAGCCACTCAACAACCAAACACAATGTCTTAATACTGCTGTGCGTGAAAAAGCGTGAAGCTGCAATGCATTACATGGTTTGCATACAATTATTTAGCCGACGAAAAATTTACAATTGGACAGGTATATTTTGCTTTTCTTATTTCTGTTAAATTGAATTTTAAGCTTTTTTTTTCAAAGAGTACGTACTACCAATAGCTATAAAGAAATTATTTGTTAACCTTTAAATACCTAACGACATGTGAATAGTGCTCCAATACTCTACAACAGTGGAACTGTGATTTCGACATTATGATTTTTATCGCTATTTAAAGATTTATTTTATTTACCCTGCTTTGGTAATGAAGTATTGAATTGAACCACATAACAAGCGATATCCCGAACTTGATGGGAATTGGGAGGGCGGAGTATCTTGACACCAGGGCTCATATTTGCAAACTGCTCTTAACTACGAGATCGATCTTGAGATGCCGTTTTCATTCATAGATTAAAATTTAAAATGAAAACGGACTTCTCAAGATGGACCTCAAAGTTGAGACTGGTTTACAAATACGGGCCTAGGTTCTACACCCTATTTTCTAATGTAGTATAAAGCATAAAGCTAAAAAAAACTACCTAGTTTTTACTAAGACAGAAATGTACGTAATTAGATGCTCTAGAGACCTATCTTCGGTGTATAAATATTTAAAGAAAGAAAGTAATTAAGTGTTCAGACTTTAACTGATAGTATTTAAGCGTCCTTTGGTCCTAAGCTTAAGTACCGAAATGGGATTTTGATTTAATTATTACTGAAAATCTAATACTATTATAAATTGTATTTCGAATTTAGTGCTTAATATACTTAAATATATTATTTAAAATCGTTATTTAATTTGAGACGTTATGCTTGAGTAAATTTACACTCTGATATCAGCAAAAATAATAAAAGATTTTTTTATTAATGGTCTCGGTATAATCATGATCCTATTTATAAATATTGTAATTATTGCTCAAGTCTTTAATACAAAAAAGGATAAAGGATCGATCATACTTTTAGTTTGTCATGCTAGGTTAAAGGTTATACGCTTCACCATTTATGCTTAAACAAGTAAAAATATGCCAAATATTACTTCACGAGTTGGGTTAACCGCATAAATTAGCAACTAATACTTTTTTGTTTCACTTTGTGTCCAGCAGAAAACAGAGTAGGCAAAGAGAACGAGAATAGCAATAAGGCACTTCATTTCCCACTTTCCGCCGAATTCTAGAAGCATTGCGTGTTGAACGAAATTCAACGCCGAACTTTGCCTCGCTGCAAGAACCAACAAATGAAAATATTAAATATTAGCGGCTCGCCCACGGCTTCGCCCGCTTAAAATACATGATTATTGATTTAATAAGAATTAAAAATTATTAAAGAATTGATTGACAACTATAATGACTTCTAATATGATTTTTTTACGACATTATCGTCAAAGAATTTTTGATTGTTTTAAATAAAAAAATACGACCATTGTTGATATTTGATATTTTTAAAATATACATAAAGCGTATATATTTATTAGCGTATATATTTTTGTAATATTACACGTATATATTTTTGTAACTTTATGTTCTTTTTACCTATATAATACACTCTGTTAAATGTGCTGATGTCAGTGAATAATTGAATTTACTCATTCAGAAACAGCCTTAAATGTTAAATTATTGATTTGAAGGTTCATAATATTGTTTGTAAAATAACTGTAATAATTGCATATTAACTCCAGTACAGTTTTTAAATTAGTGACATATATTATATGAACGAACCAACCAAAAAATATTTGTATTTACTTGATATTTCTTTCAAGATCGTTCTTTATTTCTGTGTTGAATTAATTACGACTTCTTTCAAATGACGATAACTTTTTTTTTAATGAACCGATTTTGATGAACTTTACTAGTTAAGTTGAGTTAAAACAAAGCAATAGGTGAAATTTTCAAGTAAATCGGTTCAGTACTTTCAGAGAAAAATGCGGACAAAAATATGTCGACAGACAGACAAGAAATTCAAAAAAAATCTTTTTGCTTTCTATTATTATTTTTAAGTGTCCCTCTATCCATTTCAGTCAAAATTACTAAATGTACAGACAAAATATGTTTACTGTCTTATTATATATAGAGATTTCTTTCTTTTGAATAGGAATCGAACCTGCAACAGTCGGGCTTGTGCACCTGTGCTACGACGACGGCCTCAATAACTAATATGAAAACAGTAAACTCATCTCTAAACACGACAAACAAACGAAATAAAATCTAAACAATTCAATTTAATATTTCGAAATCACCAAGCGTAACACCCACGTTAACTAAAAAGTGCATCAAATAAAATTTTGCAAAACTAAAAGCTTTGTTGGGGCATTGAATGAAATATATTCTACGTGGAATAAAACGATACACCTTTGTGTATTCACCGTTTGTTAGTTCCACTCGATTAGTCTCGCGACGTCACCGCAACGCGCAGTGATATATGAGTGTGTGGTGAAGAAATGTAATAAACAATAACCTTTTTTTAGTTGGGTTGATTTAAGGATAAATATGTTTTATTATTATTTTTTTATGGAAAAGACAAGGCAAACGAGCGTTCGGGTCACCAGATGGTAAGTGATCACCGCCGCCCACGAACCCGTGCAACACCAGAGGAACTACAGGTGCGTTGCCTGCCTTTAAGGTGGGTTGGGCGCCGGAACCCAGCATTACCTGATGCGAAACGCAGTGGCATAAAGCCACTACTTCACGTCGGTTTTAAATGCCGGGGGTGGTAATGATCCGGTCGAGTCTGCCCATGCGTGTTGCCATTGCTGGCGACGTGACTCTACCACACGTACTTTAGTCGCCTCTTACGACACCACCAGTACCAGGATTATCCTATTCTAGGCCGGGATCACACGGCACAAATTTATATTTACCTGTAAGATTTTATGGATGATAAGGCTTTTTGGTAATTCTATTGAGTTACTGCCCGAATTGTTGAGACATGGTGGTTGCAGTTCATGTTCTGATTTTTCTCAAATTGGCATTGGCTTGGCATTTTTCTCTATTCTCTTGATATTTGCTCAGTTTTGGTATATGATTTTTTTATTCAGATTAGCTTCACACTGTATACCGCACAGAGTCAGACGAAGCCTAGTGTTAAGACACTCGGTTCCCCGTTTTCCGCCGAATTCTGGAGACATTGCGTGTTAAGAAGCGGATCTCAACGCCAAGCTTTGCCTTGACATCAGAGCGAAGAAATGAAAATATAAATTTAAATAAATATTTTACTTTCTCAAGTAGGGATCGAATCTAGAACCAGTCGCGGTACAGTCACATTTGTGGTCCTGCGCCATGGCTGGTCTCATTAGCCAACCAAAAAAATACTACGTTGAATGTGACAAAGGTGTACCCGCGCTCCGGGCATCTATCTGCGTAGCTCGTAAAAATGTGGTATTCTTAAATATTTTACGAATCCTGCATACTTAAATGTTTTCGGGTTGATATAGATTTTTATAAGAGTTGAATTAGTTGGGGTGTGTCCCATTTACAAGTTGAGTTCAAGGATTTTGTTTCCAAATCGTATGAAATAGGCAGAATGTTTCTGTTTCTTTATGTTGCGAAAGACAAGTAAAAATATAAAAAAGAATAGCATTCTAAGAATATGAAAATATTTTATTTATAACTTTATTACTGACAGATTTCTATAGAATATATAACTAAATAGATAGATTTTAGAACGAAAAAAAATATTTCTTTAATATATTTAATGTTATTAGTAATTTTTACGACACTCCATAGGGATATATGTGTATATAAGTTTAATTTGAGCTTAAATTATATTATTCACACTTTGCATATCCCAATGGGCATCTATAAAGGAATTTCACCATAGCGCTGCTGCACGCTATGTTTCAACGATGTTTAAATATTACATATCTGTTATGATATTCATAAGGAATCTGTTCGCAGCATCCCACGAGGATTGTGGCTGAGTTATGAAGGGTATACGAATAAGAAAAGTGGTGTATATATAGGTAGAGACTAAATTAATATTTATTATTATATAAATTTCAGCTTGGCTTGTTTCCTATTCAATTCTGTTAGTATGTGCGTGCTTGGTAAATATTTATTTTTATATATCTTATAATAATTTGGGAAAACTCAAAGAAATCTACTCTAGGAACAATGCTTAAAATTATAATAAACAAAGTTAAAAAGGTCGATTTCTTCAACCTGAATAAAGTTATAACTTTAAAATATGTTGAATTAATAGCTTTAATAATTTTTATTACCAACAACTAGATTATAAGTAAAATGGATGACAAAAATAAAACATATGTATAGAAAGTGTCTAAGCTTTTATAGCACCTTTTCTCCGTCTCTCTCTTTCTTAAGTGTTTATAACATTCTATATTATCTATGTAAACTACTTGGTGATCACAAAAATTTTCATATTTATTAATAAGTGTGGCTTATTTCCACGTAGTGCAAATTTCATGACATTATATGTTATATCTTAATTAAGGCCGTTGTGGCGCAGAACCCTTGTGACTCTAAACGCAACGGTTGTGGGTTCATCAGGGTAATAAATTATTTTCATTTTTTGCTGTAGTAAACAGCACTTTGTGTCTCTAAAATTAAGCGAAGTGTCTTAACACTAGCCTCCGTCTGCCTACCCTGCAGAATACAGAGTAAATAATAAAAAAAAAACTAAATAAAAAACCTTTCCTGCCGAGTGTAGGAATTAAATTCACCACTGTGCGTTGTTTTTTTTTTCAAATTCATGACCGCTTCCAAATATTTAAATTTCAATTAAAATTATTTTCTTTAGCCCTAACAAAATTACTTACGAGGTATGACATTCGAAGGCGGAACTTCTTGAGACATTTAATACTTACTAATATTTATCTCGACAAAATTTTGATTAAGGCTTCCAATTAACTCGGATTCCCCTGATTATAATAAAAGGGAAAATTAGATTTGACTCACAATGTCTCATTATCTCTCTTAACTTTGTGGTTGAGTTATGCATAATGAAAATAATCTTTATATTTTGAACATTGTTAAGCTTCACGCTGTATCCCGCACACTGTAGGGTAGGCAGAGGGAACCTAGTGTTAAGACACTCTGTTGCCCACTTTCTGCCGAGTTCTAGAGGCATTGCGTGTTCAACTCAACGCCGCGCTTGTCCTCGACACCAGAGTGAAGAAATAGAAATATAAATTTAAGTAAATATTTCATGTCCTGGAGTGGGGATCGAACCCACAACCAGTCGGTTTTACAGTCAAACTTTGTGCCACTACGCCACGATTGGCCTCACATTGTTAAGTTTAGCACATATTTTTGTTATATTTTATGGATTATTTTTTTTACATTTACTTTTTTTACTTTACTTTGTAAAAGTATATAGATTTAATATCTATAACAAAGAAACACATTAAAAATATTCATTTATAACGCTAAAGTTAAAAAAATATCAAGGTTAGTAAAAATGATAAAATATTACACAAATATATAACATATAAAGTTATTTGAGGACAGTCGTGACGACATTGTGAGCCGTGGCGCAGGGGCACAAAGTGTGACTGTAACCGATTTTCCCCGACCGGTTGTGGGTTCGATCCCTTGACTCGAGAAGATGAAATATTTATTTAAATTAATATTTCCACATCTTCGCTCTGGTGTCGACGCAAAGCGCGGCGTTGAGTTCTGCCACTCAACCCGCAATTCCTCTAGAATTCGGCAGAAAGTGGGGAACGGAGTGTCTTAACACTAGGTTCCCTCTGCCTACCCCGCTGTGTGCGGGATACAGCGTGAAGCTGATTTGATTTTTTTTATAAAGTTATTTAAAATATTCATAAATTGTACTAACAACAATTAATAATTAATTTTGTCATTTAAAAACCTGAACTTCTTATCAAATATATAATATAAATACATATATATATACCACTGAATGAGGGGTGGATCCAAATATCGTTTGAGGAAAACTTCAAACTCCACAAATTAACCGATTTGTCACTGTCAATAGCTTGATAAGTGATTGAGTGAGAAGAGGACGAATTAGTGTTATTTTATCGTCAATATATAATAATCTTTATTTAATTGGTTCATATATTCTGCTTAATCAGATATTGAGGTCAGTAAAGTGTGACAGTACATGGGACAGGTGTTTAATTCGATTCCTACTCGAGGAAATGAATATTTAATATTTCCCTTAGATTCTGCCTCTATACCAAATGGAAGAACCATTTGGTGTAAGAAGAAGAGCACGATGTTGAATTCCGCCGGTCAATACGCAATGCTTCCGGAATTTGACAGAAAATGGAGACCGAAGAATGGTCTTAATACTAGGTTCCCTCTGCCTATCCTGCAGTATGCGGCATGCAGCATGAAGCTAATTTAAGATTAATGAAATTTTAGAGATTTTAAAAAACTTCTTTTAAAAATACATCTAATTCAAAATAACAAATAAAAAAAATCCATTCCAAAATTAAATAAATGCAAAAATGGGATCACGCAAAGCTTGAATTTTCTTATTTATCTTTGGCGAACGAGCTAACATATGGCTGAATGCTGTACAATTCGTTCTATATCAAACACTACCATAATTTTTTTTTATAATAATATTACAAATTCCATATAAAAAATTGGTAGTAGTAGATATTCACATTCATCGAACTTTTGGAAAAATCGACTTTTGTAAAAAATCCAAGCACTGTAGTTATATGTGTTCTTTGATCCGGGTCCAAATTCTCATACAATTGATGTTTATTTGAAGAATCAGTAAATTTACCATGCCTCTGTATTGCAGTATGTTCTTACACCATTGAAAAATATTATACTTATTTTAGTAACAGAATTTTTTAAAATTAAATTTCGATATCCAATAAGCAATATCTCTAACTGAATAAACATTGTATGGCGAAGTAGCAATTTTCAAAATTTCGTTCTCTTATATCATATAATAAAGATAGATATTTTATTATTATTTTTATCTTCACAGTGTATCCTGCACATAGCAAGGACAGGTACATAGATCCTGGGAACCCAGTGTTATGGCACTCCATTCCCATTGAGACATTTCCGTCCCCTACTTTCTGCCGAATTCGTAAGGCATTGCGTGTTAATTAGCGGAACTCATTTTGCCGCGCTTTTCCTCTTTACCACAGCAAAAAAATTAAAATATAATAATTCCCTCGAATAGGAAACGCACCCACAACCGACGCGTTTACAGTCAGACACTTGTGCCCCTGCTCCATTACGGCCTCAAAGGAAACTAATAAATAATTTTATTCAATGTTATATATAAATATGCTTATAAAATATAAACACTAACTTATTCATTTATCTCGCAAGGAAGCCAGCACAATGGATTCGAATGGATATTAATTTTAAATAGTATCTTGAATGTGACCGCGTTTATTGACTGTTTTAACGATTGAGCGAGCTTAGATTAAGTTGTTTTGTATCATTCTATTTATAGCTTTGATTTCAGAAACTGTATTCGTGAGACAAAGGAATTTTGTACTATAAAATCGTTCATTGGTATATAGTAAATTGAGACGAAATAGATAAGAAATAATATAATAATACAGATATTAAACACTTAGAAAGGTGATAACGTTATTATATTTATCACCATCATCATCATCATATCAGCTTTTCGATTCCCACTACCACACTGGCCACTGGGCATAGGCTTTTCCCAAGGATCCAGTGGTTTATAGTGATTTTACTAATTTAGATTTAGATAGTTGGTCTATCTGGTAGAGGACCAGCCCATCGAGTGTGCTGTGCGTGTGCGGCTTGTGGTCGTTACTCGAAAATCTATACGCCACAGCTATATTAATATCATCATTATTGTGTTTTTTTAGCTGTACGCTGTATTCCGCACTCAACCGAGTAGGCAGAGCGAACCTGGGAATCTAGTTCTCTAATCTAATCTGTTTAGACACTTCGTTCTTCATCGTTCTTCTCACTATCATCGTTTTGATTGGCGCAACTCAATGCTGCGCCTCGCCTCGTTCCCAGGGTTCAGAAATAAGAGAATTCGGCGGAAGTGGGAGACGGAAGTATCCCTTTCCGTTAACTAAGCGGAGTGTCTTAAGACTAGGTTCCCAGGTTCCGTCTGCCTACCCTGCTACATGCAGGATACAGCGTGAAGCTGTAAAAAATATAAAGATTATAAATGCCAACACTTGTATTTGCATTTTACTTTCTCCATCGTCACAAAATAAAAATATAATCCTCTTGTCATAAGACAGTAAATTTGGTGTTGTCTCTAGTAACGTAACGCAATTAAAGACACTCCTGCTCGAGTTAATATAGTAGAGTGCCACCATTGTAAGCCACATCTTTTATCTCGCTGAGTATGCTTTCAAATAATTACGTCTTATTTTTAGGGTAATTTTGTAAAAAAGACAGTATTTCTTTTAGGTTATGTTTTAGATAGACTGAATAAATTTTACTTTACGAGAAATAAAAAAATATAAAGTGCATAATATAGTGGGCAATTGAGGCCGTTTGGTGCAGGGGCATGAGCGTGTGACTGTAAACGGGACGGTTGTGGGTTCGATTTCCACTCGGCGTTATAATATTTTTTTTTATTTATTCGCTCTGGTAATAAGGCAAGTCGCGGCGTTGAGTTCTGCCACTCAACTCGAAATGCCTCAAAAATTCGGTGGAAAATGGCAATGAAATATCTTAATCGATAACAGTCTTAACACTGTTCCCAGATATTCTATGTACAGAACAAAGCGTTAAAAATAGTGATAGACACTATACTAAATTGATTCGTCATAGAAAAGCCGACCGATTTAATACATCACATGAAAAAAGGCTGCTATTTTTACTGTTATTTATTTACCAATACTTTATCTCTGTTTAAGTAAGACAATAAGAAAAGTTCCGATGGAAACATTCTTAGAATAGTAGTGTTTCATTATAAAATTAGGTTAAACTTAAATTAGTAATTTGCCAACCAAATGGTTAGACAACATTATATTTAAGTTTGTATAAGTATGCTAGTTTAAAAATCAGCTTCACGCTGTATCTTGCACACAGAAGGGTAGGCAGAGGGAACCTAATGTAACACACTCCGTTCCCCACTTTCTGCCGAATTCTAGAGGCATTGCGTGTTAAGTGGCAGAACTCAACGCCGCGTTTTGCCTCGACACCAGAGCGAAGAAATGGAAATATAAATTTAACTAAATATTTCATCTCCTCGAGTGGGGATAGAACCCACAACCAGTCGGTTTTACAGTCACACTTTGTGCCGCTGCGCCACGACTGACCTGAATAATAATGCTAATTTATATAAATAAAAATTAAATAAATTAGCTTCACGCTGTATCCCGCACACAGCAGGGTAGGCAGAGGGAACCTAGTGTTAAGACACTCCGTTCCCCACTTTCTGCCGAATTGTGGAGGCATTGCGTGTTGAGTGGCAGAACTCAACGCCGCGCTTAACCTCGACACCAGAGCGAAGAAATGGAAATATAAATTTAAGTAAATATTTCATCTCCTCGAGTGGGGATCGAACACACAACCCGTCACGCGTATAACATTCAACTTCCTATTTAAAGAACCTAATAAATGTACATACAGTACCTACTTCTATTTAAAAATCAACATATACGAGGTGGGTTTACGGCTGAATTAAGTTTATTGTGCTTACAATAGCCTTCAGCCAGTTATATCGTTTACTTTATGACTACAAATGTGTTTGAGATTTGAGTAGCACTCAGCAGGCTATATAGAGAATAAATGGTCAATAATATTTTATCGTTGTGACAAAATTTATATAGGCACTCTGCTATTTTTGAATTTCCTCGAACATTCTTGTATATTAGGAAATAAATTTCGTTTCCAATTTGGACCATCCAACGCCCACCATAAGAAATTACGATTCTAACTTTGCAAATTTCCATATTCTTTCAAGAAAAATATTCCAACGCTTGTATAAAAATCTTATTTTATTGTAACTCATAGTATAGACGTTGAATTCCCCCACTCACGGAAAATGGGGAATGGAGTGTCTTAACACTAGATTTCCTCTCTCTACTCTGCTGTGTGCGGGAAAAAGCGTGAAGCTGATTTTTTTAATATGCTCAGTAACCTAAAGGTCGAAAAACAAAGTATTAGAGTGACTGCTCCAAATGTCTCCAGTTCAAATTCTATATCAATCGTACAGCTGTAGTTTTTTTAATATCACGATTCATTTCGTTTTTAACAGGGGAAGCAGAGGGAATCTAGTATTACTCTTAATGGTGAAAATGTTAAAAAGGAAAGAGACCCCATTCTCAACTTTTGGCCTAATTAGAAACACTGCGTACGTTCTATTCAACGCCACACTTAGCCTACGCGAAGTAGGTAAATGCAAGTATTACTAAATAATATAAATCCCGCACTCAAATATTTTAAAAAAAATCTTATGATTCTTTAGATTTAGTTACAGCCTCACTGAGCCACTATTGTTATTTTTTATTGACTAGAATATCCGTAAACTAAATTAGTGATATTACATTTCGAAACATCATCGAGAGCCTTAATCTATTGATAGTAAAATGTTTGATTCTAATGTTCTTACGTCAATATCGAATGTCAGTCTTATTTTTAGCTTCAAGCTGTATTCGTATATAGCAGGATTGGTAGAGTCTAAAACCTGGGAACCTAGTGTTAAGACACTTCGTTCTCCATTAGGACACTTCTGTTTCTCACTTTCCACATTGCTTGTTGAGTTGCGGAACTTTACGCCGCGTTCTGCCTGAATACCAGAGCATATAATAATTTCATAAAATCACTCCATTTTATACTTTCCATCAAATTTATAAAACAGAAATAATAAAGCATGACACTTAAAAGTTGATTTAAGAAAATGTAACATGACAAAGCAATGTTTTTATAGTATTAAAGTACAAGAAAAAGAGAGAGCATCAATAAAGGAGATATTATTAAAGACCATTATCAACTTAAACAATAATATAAAAAACAGCTTTACGCTATTACCGCATGAGACAGGGTTAAAACACTCCGCTCCCCAGTGGCGAAACTCAACGCCGCCCTTTGCTTCGTTACCACCGCGTAGACATTAAAATAATAAATATTTCCTTTCCTCGAGTGGGTATTGAACCCACAACTTGTTCGCCGTGAACAATAATAAACGTAAAATAAAGCTAAAATAACATAATTCATAATAACTAAATCTATTTTTGAAACAGTTTAATAAGTCATAGCTCTGATATCGCGCGGCACAAAGTCCTTCTCATCTATTAATGAGATCGTTCCGCAGCTTATCTCGTCATGTTCTTTATCATAGTAATTTATGCTCTTGAAGATATACAGGGAACTCTAATATAAGTTACTATTCTGTGAAAACAAATTTTAACTTTCTACCCTCGGTTTTGTAATGGCATTGTTCATTTTGGTGGAGATGGTTTTGTTGGATAGATAAAATTTGAGGTTATTTTTTTTGTTTCACGCTTTATCCCGTAATTTGTGGGGTGGGCATAAATCTAGTGTTAAGACACTCCGTTACCCAATTTCTACTAAATTCTCGACACATTGAATGTTGATTGCTATGACTCAACGTCGCGAATTGCTTTGTTGCCAAGGAAATAAAAATAATAAATAGTTCGTTCCCCCGCTTGGTAATCGAACCCACAAACAACTAATCACAAAACAAATCACAAAATCGACACACAACCTAAGGCCTGACGCCATAAACTTAAAATATTAGAAATATAAAAAGCCTCTAGAATTTTAATAAATTATGAAAAAATCTGTTACTGAAAAAAATCGTTTGATAATATATAATAACCGTTTAATAAAATATAGTTTGTACGGTTTAAACAGTCAATTATACCATACATACTATATTTTTTTAAATTTCCAATTATATTGCTTTAAAACAAAAAATATATATACTTAATAGAAATACTCACTCCAGTAGCTCCTTATAAATATCGAAGTCAGTGAACACAAGTTCGACTATTTGATGTGGTTCAGCATGGAATGTATACAGGAGGCAAATGTCCTGCGGGTACGGGCGCGGGTAGTCTGGACTGCTGAAGGTGCCGCGCTCTTTGCCGTGCGTCGATGTGAAACGTATGCAGGAACAACCTGTGAAAAATATAATTTTAAGTACCAAAATGCAATATTTTTTGTTTATTTTCTATTTTTTATGTATTCTGTTGGTAGGCTAAGAGAACCTAGTGTTGAGACACTTCGTTCCGCAGTTTCTGCCGAATCCCGGAGGCATTGCGTACTGAGTGACGGAACTCAACGCTGCGCTTTGTCCCGATATTTGAGCGAAGAAATGGAAATAGAAATTAAATAAATATTTAATTTCCTCGAATGGGAATCGAACCCAAAACCTGTCGCGTTTATAGTCACATGCTTGTATAACAGTAAGTTTTAGTATTTATTAGAATTCAAAATATTAAATATCATACAAATTTCAAATAAAAATATTATACAAACGTATTTATCCTTATTATACAGTTAGGAATTGTTCAAAGTTGTTCAATTGTAGTTGTGGATACAATTTCGTGAAAAACTTTTTAATTGAAATAAAAGTTTACCGATTTTGTTGCACAAAATGATTGAGCATAGCCAATATTACTGAAGTGAGAAAAGCAGTGAATAGAGTAATATTACGTACTAACAGCAAGAGAAAAAGAAAAATCATCAGCAAAGAAAAAAAAACCACAACCAGTCGGATTTACAGTCACACTTTGTGCCGCTGCGCCACGACCGGCCTATTAATATTTCCTTAATATATTTCCATTTCTTCGCTCTGGTGTCGAGGCATAGCGCCACAGTGTTGAGTTCTGCCACTCAACACGCAATGCCTCCGAATTCGGCAGAAAGTGGGGGACGGAGTGTCTTAATACTAAGTTCTCTCTGCCTACCCTGCTGTGTGCGGGATACAAAGCTGAAGCTGATTTTAAAGATTGTTTATTTAAAAATTATTTAAGCAAAAAATGCTTAAGCTGCTGAAGGTGTTTTACCACAATTAGAAAAGAAAAATAATAATTTTATATGATTTTATTTATATAATATTCTTAAAAGTATATTATTACATTTTTTAAATTTCTCTTCAAACTAGTTTATATTGATGAGGCATTACAGATTCACAACCCGAGGGAATGCGGTTTCAAACACCGCTGCATCTAGATTTTCTGATACGAATTTTGTTCCAGTTTAATAAATTAGGTCATCATTTTTCATTCAATTTTCAACTTTCAAATGCTTCATTTGCTATTTAAATAATCAATAAAATTCTGAAATTAAAAATATGTAACTGTAGTTATGTATGGTTAGTATACATAAGGATGAGTATGTAGAATATACATACATCTTTATTTATTACTGACATAATTTGTACTGAATATTGTGGAAAAAATAACAATAAATTTTAATATATATGTCTGCCTGTATATGACATGGTTTTTTGTTTCATCGCTACTTGCAGTAATTAATTATTTTCATTTTCTCGCACCAGGAACAGTTAGCTTGGCGTTAAGTTCCGCTATTCAATAAACAATATCTTTTAACCGAGTATAAAGTGGAATTTAAAAAATAAATGAGGAAAATCGGAGCTTCCTGGCTACTAGGTTCTCTATATTATATCGTCCTATGTATGAGGGAAAAGCGTAAAGTTGTAAAAAAAATCTTAATGATAAAGTAAAGTACATACAAATTTAAAAATATACACATATTACATACATACACCAAAAAATATATATAAATAAAAAAGAAATAGTCCTATTAAAATATAAAACGCAACTGAAGGTGCCTCATCAGCACGCATAACAATTGTAACTGAAATGCGACAGTCAAACACAACTGGTGCAAACACTCGTAAAAAATATAACCGCTTTCATAATCATGAAATTACCACTTACAACAAATAAAACGTCACGAAAAGATAGGGGGCGGCCGGTATAGTATGGGATTATTGTGATGAATATTTTATGTAGAAGCCTTTGCTATGTCAGTTCCTCTTGTAATCTCCTGGGTAGTATAATGAAACTTTCGGTACTAGGACGAGCGCTTGGACGATTTCCAAAGAAGCTCGGGTTCAAATCCTGCTACGTTCAAGATTTTTATATGTTTTTCTTAATAAATATGAAAAATGTTTTAATATTTAAAAAATAGTATTCTCTCTTGTCAAACGAAATTTCTAAAATAATTATCTCTCTTTACTTAGGATCTTTCCTAAGTGTAGAATAACCAAAAAAAAAATATTAAACGTTTTCCCAAATGTATATTATATATTAGCCATTCTTTAAACTTCTTTTCAAGCTAGTTTATATTGATGAGGATTTACAACCCGAGGGAATGCGGGTTCAAACACCGCTGCCTCTAGATTTTCTGATACGAATTTTGTTTCACATTAATAAATTAGGTCATATTTTTTCGTTAAATTTTAAACTTGTGAATGTTTCGCTTGCTACTTAAATAATCAAAAAATTTTGGTACGTTATGTAAGTATATGTATGAATGCGCGTGTAAATATACATTTACTAGAGGGCGCGCGCGGCTTCGCCCGCTTATTAGGAGTGAATTCTAAAAAAACGACTAAACACGTGTTCAATAAAATATTTTTAACAGTCTGAATTTAAATTTTTATAAAAATCGGTGGCAATTTAAAGATTTTTTCATATAAATTTTCAACCCCTTATTTAAACCCTTAGGGGGTGAATTCTTAAAAACCATGAAACACGTGTCCAATGAAAAATTTTTAAGAGTCTACATTTCAAATTTTATAAAAATCGGTACAGATTAAAAAAAAATTCCATAAAAACTTTCAACACCTATTTCATTCCTTTAGGGTTAATTTTTTTTAAATTCCCTACTTAGTGGATGTCCTGAATATGAAAATAAACATCTGCCCAAATTTCACGTTTCTACCATCAGCGGTTACGGCTCTGCGTGCGTCTTACCTCAGTCAGTCAGCACAAGTCCTTTTATATATATAGATATTAATAACTGACATTTTACTGATGGTTATGGAAAAAATAACAATAGTTTTAATAAAAATAATGATTTACTTTTGTTTACATATTCATATATGATGAGAAATGTTATAGTAAATATATACCAACAGTACCTTTTAATTGCCCTCTCTGGCCTGATACTATTTTGCCCTCTATAAAATTAAATTAAAAATTTAATTAGCAATTAAATTTTTAATTTTATTTTATTTAATATAACTACGAGTAAAAAGTGGCACTTTGAATAAAACGAAGATAAACGGAGTTTCCAGTCACGAGCTTCACTGTGTCTACTTCGATATACGTGAAAAAGCGTGAAGTTTTAAAAGAAATCATCATGATTGAATAAAGTGCATACATAAAAATAAACACACATTACATATACGTAGAATATATTTTTAAAATCCTGTTAAAATATACAATACAACTGTAACGGAAATGCGACAGTCAAACACAACTGGTGCAAACACTCGTATAAAACATAACCGCTTTCATAATCATAAAATTACTACTTACAACAAATAAAACGTCACAAAAAGATAGGGGACGGCCGCTGTAGTATGGGCTTATTGTGATGAATATTTTATGTTTAAGCCTTTGCTATGTCGGTTCCTCTTGTAATCTCCTGGGTAATATAATGAAAGTTTCAGTTTCAAATTTTTGAGGAAATTTTTAATGTTAAGCCCATATAAAACTGGGTTAGGCAGAAGGAACATAGTGTTAACACACTCCGATCCCCACTTTTTCGAGGCATTACATGTTGAGTGGCGAAATTTAATCCCGCCGGGCTTTTAAGCCAGTTAGAATTTTTTATATTATTAATTTTTGATGCTAATACTTAGTATAGCAATAGCATATATAAGCAATAGCATATTTATTAGATTACTAGTAACTCAAATACAGCATCTTCCGCTTAAACTTATTGCAAAGTTTCATCTTAGTCCATTCAGTAGTTTTGCGTAAAAGTGGAACTCCATCCTCATAAACTTTTAGTATGTTTTTGGTATTAGTATAACATTGTTACTAGTCGATCTGTAGTCTAGTATCAAGACACTTCTTTCTTTGTTTAAAAATATATTACGCTTGCTTTGTCTGATCAAACTAAAACATCGAAACAAGTTATGCAATATTTTTTGTAAATGATTGCTGTATCCACAACCACCATAAAAATTGAGAAATTGTTACTTTCTAGCAACGCTACAAAAACACAATATTTTTGCTTAAATATGAGACTCCCAGTCATGCCAAAACTTGGTATTTTCAAATAAGATTATCCAATTTTATAACATATAAATATTTTACGATATTTGGCCATATATTTAACGAATGTATGGATATGCCTTAACTATATTACGGGCTTAAAATTTTTATTACAACTGTCTTTTACATTTCAAACATACGTATAAATATAGAAATCTATTAAAAATATCACCAAAAGGAAATTTTGATTTTCAATTTCAAGTTTTAGCTGTAAAGGCTTAAAAATTATGTTTCCAATTCGCTGTTAGTAATTAAAATTGCTACTATAAATTTCTTTTTATACAACTTTGAAATTGCATACTTCGTATTTCCAGATTTTCTATTTTATTGCTCATATTTCCAATAACTTTAAGTACATAAATGAAACCATCGTGGCACAGCGTGTGTGCGACTGTATAAGTACATGATGATTGTGGGTTCAATTCCCACGTGGAAGAATAAATTATTTTATATTTTTATTAATTCGCTCTTGTTACAAGACAATGCACGGCGTTGACTATCGCCACAAAACAAGCTATAAATGGTCTTATCACTGGATTGCCTCTGTCTACCGTACTGTGTGCAGCATACAAAAAAAAACCAGTCAACTGCGGGTCGGACCAAGGGTTTCATACAGTTTCAGGATTGTAGGACAACAAGAATTACAACTTATATTGACATATGGCCAACAAGTATATTCTATAGGGGACCCGTTTTTTTACTTTTGAGATACGTAACTCTAAAAATATTTTAATCAAGTTCAGTACCGTATCTCCCGTAGACTAATAATTATGAATTTTGACAAGAAATGAGAACGTTCAGTACAACTAAAGAAAAATAGCAGAAAAATTGCAAACTATATTTATATATCAGATAAAATCTGTTACGAACTTTAAATTAATTGTACTTAATTTCACCCAAAATGAATGCACTCCGAAAATTTTGTTGGTTTTGGTTATTGTTTTTTTATAGCTTGTACATACAAGCTATAACGGGAAATTCCGTTGACCTACAATCCTGAACAGAATATTGGGTATTCAATTCGCACTTAACCGTTATTTTATTAAGTAAATATTATTATTTATAAAATTTCCTTTAAATAATCAGCAGATGCCGTCGTGGCGCAGTCGGATAACATCTGACTGTATAAGAGCGGAGTGGGTTTAATCTCTATTGATACGGAGAAATTAAATTGCGGCATTGAATTTCGCCACTTAATTTCGTCTATTGATAATCACTATTAAATTATCTACTTTACTATGTAGGTAGAAGACAAATTTTGCATATATATCGTAAGTTTGCTCTTGATGACGCATCGGCTCGTTAGCTCAGCGGTTAGAGCACCCATCTGACATGTTAGCAGTGGCGGTCGGGGGTTCAAATCCCTCACGAGCCTTTCTTTTTCAATCTATTTTTATTTTTTTTATTGTCATAAACACCTACATTAAAATAATTATTTCTAACAGATCATTAAAATACGACTAAAAATGTTCAAACATAACAAACAAAACATTAACAAATATTAAATGTAATAAATAATCTTAACGAAATCATAAGTAGGTTTATATATTGATTTCCTGCACCTTTTCGACCTTTAAGTATTTAGTAATATTGGGTTGGGACAGCATCTGGCTGTACACGCGACATTTGTGACTGCGATCACGCCTTAGCTTCACGCTGTATACCGCACATAGTAGGCAGAGGGAAACTGGAAACTGGTAAACTAGTGTTAAGAAATTCCGCTCCCGGTAAAACACTTCCGTTTCTCACTCAAAGATTGCGCAGAAAACGGAGAATGGAGTGTTTAACACTGCTTTTTGTGTCACAAAAGTGTAAAGCTATATCGAATAAATAAAATTTGGGTAGTATGAAGCTCAAAATTATATAATAAAGGCATTATTACCAGATTGTGTTGTATACAAAAATATTTATTTTATTTTTTATGATTAGGTAGATTCAGTCTATTAGTATCTATTGTGACACAATAACGTACATATAAAAAAATAAATCACAATATACAATATTAATACAAATATAAACATTTAATCAAGAAGCTGTAAACCATCGTTTATCGAGCTTAGTCACTTTCGAAATACTTAAAAGAAAACATTCTTAATAACATTTAACCTAAAAGTTGTTATTTTTGGCTGTTTATACTAAAAATAATCATAAAATATTAGATACTTTCAATATGATTATTCACGACGCATACCAAATTAGAAACCATTAATAATAATCAATTTTCAGCCATTCAATCTCATCACGCCTCTTTTCATTATTAATTTATTAGAAACAAAGAAAGGAAATGGCTAGAGATAAAAGCTGAAATATTTCAAAGATATAGCTCTAACGGAGATTGGTTCTTACAAATCGTTTAGTACAAGGTCCTTATTGAATGGAGCATAGTGTAATGATAATCCAGGTGTTAAAATATAATTTTTGTGAGGCTTTCCCGAATTATTACTTTCTTTTGTAAAGTTTCTATTTTCCTTTGTAATTTTTTTATTTTTTATTGAGAAATTACTTGTAAATACGTATGCCATGCTGTGCTGTGGCCTGTAATATGAATTTTGTTGATCTTGGGTTAAATTAGGTCAATAAAATTCATTTAAACATTGATTTTAAAGCATTTAAGAATTTAAATTTTAATATCTTCTCAACTTAGTTGTTTATGTGAGACAAAGATATACAATTCAGCTCCACGCTACATCTCGCAGAGTACAGAGAGTCTAGTCTTAAGTCACTCCGATCTCCATCTTTCGTCCGAATTCGACATTGTAAGTTGATGGCGATGGCGTTATTTCATGCCAAAAATGTATTTTATTTTATTTTATATTTTATTGCATGATTAAAACTTGTTTTCTTTTATATTTTCAGATGACTGAATTCATCTCACGTTTCAACGTATCAATATACCAATATATCCATACACATCCAGATTGGAGCACACTATGTATTTCAATTAAAAAACCGTATAAAATATTTATTCAAATCACTCTACATGTACTAAATGGTCTAGGCTATAAAAAGTTGTTTGATTTGATTGTTTCATAGGAATTGGTATTATTTTTCATTTTAGCATTTTTATATACCTGTTGTTTTATATATATAAACATAAAACAACAGGTATATAAAAATGCTAAAAAATAAAAAATATTTTAACTTTGTAATGAAAATATAATCTAAGAATTGATTCTTTCATACAATTCGTTTATTAAATGAATATTATTTAGTAGAGTGAAAGCGTAAAAAATACAAATAAAAAAAAATATTTAGTTTATTTGAAATAAACATAAATCCTCATTTTATTATTTAATCTTCAACTGAAATCCTTTTTATTCTAACAATAAAATAACCAGGGCAAAGTATTGAAAATATTAATAAACAATAATTCACTCCCCCGAGTAGAAATCGAACCCAAAACAATCGCGTGTACAGTCACACACGTGTACTCCTACGCGACTGGCCTCAATAACTTTTCATTGTCTTTATATATAATAATAAAACATATAACATTTAAATTGTATAACAAAATAACTTCCACATCACGATACACAACAATGCTCACTTCATACATGCTTATAAAGACATAAGATAAAATAATAAATCAAAACACAAAATACAAATAGATTTAAACGAATGAAATCCGTTGGAAACCTCGCAAATGGGGCAAGTAATATGATCGTGTCAAGAACTCTTAAGTGAACTAACAAAATGGTGGTATAATAAAAGAATACTCACTAGGATTTATCGCGTGGCCCTCATCTACAGTGTGCAGGGATAAGTGGACGAGCAGGAACAGTGTCGTTGATGTCTGAAACAGAAATTGGTGATTGGTTTCGAATTTCTTATTATTAGAGAATATCTTAGAAAGCTTATTTTTATGTTGTTCGGTTTATGAATATTTTGAAGATAAGAAGTTGAGGACACTGAGTGGCGTTTATCTAACGATGTCTGGGAAATGTGTAAATTATTTTTTAGTAATTATTATTTAGGCTAGCAATAGAATGCGAAGTCCTAAGTGAGTCCTAAGTTGTCCTTTTATCATCGTAAATGCTTCAAAAATATATTATAAGCCATAGAACTTGATAAATTTTAATATATGTAAAAACAATATTCTATTATCAGTTATTTACATCAAGGTCAAGGTAAGGTCAATCTTCAAAGCAGATTCTTTTATAGACTTTTTAAAGGACAATGTTTTCGTAGAACATTTGAAAAATATACGACTAACTTTTCTTGGCAATTATGTATCTCATAAAGTATTGTCCAAATTAAAATAGTTTAATAGTTTTTTTAGATGTATTCTTTAATTTTGTAGAACATTTTTTTGGGTCATCTTCAACAGTTATTGAATCGCATGCGATAATAGACATTTTTCCCTACTTTTTTAAGCCTTCGGATACATTATTAAAATTTTAGTATTGATCCCTAGAGTTTTCTAGAAACAAATATAACCTATGTTACGCAGTGATAATGTAGCATTCTAATAGTGAAAGAATTTTTAAAATCGGTTCAGTATTTTTTATATTTATTCACTACAAACAAACACACGTAGAATTTTTTTCTTTATATAATAGTGTAGACAGCAAATATATATTACTACCGACCCACACGTGGCTTCACCGGCTGACCTACATGACTATTTATTTAATTATCTGAATTGCGTTCTTGTTCTAATATACATTCATTGCGCACTTATGGTTATTGAAATGTGCTAACGGAATGACGTTACTGTATCTTCTTGTTCCGAAAATAATTAAAATAAAAAAATGGTTAAGAGCAAGTCGGACTTGCCCACAGAGGGTTCCGTATTAATGTCAGAATTGTAGTTTAAACGGGAAACATAACATATGGAATTCTACAAACTTAAGTTTATTGAGTGCGTTTGCGAGTGCGTCCCATATGCACCCATTTGTATAAAATGAACTACATATATAAGTTGGTAAAGATTTTTTTTGCCATTGAATACCTATAAATTTTTACGTTTTGGATATTTTCACAACTATAGGTCTACGAGAAGTACCCTATAGGTTATAAATTCATTTTTTTTATTTTTTTACTAATTTCATTCAAAATGCAGCAAACTCGATGCATGAATGGTCGTATCTTTTGATTGTGTAACTAATAATAAATAACTTTAAAACACGATTTTTTTTTGTGCCTCAAGGGACCATAGGCCTAAGTATCTGATATTAATTTTAGCTTGGTACCTCCAGAAGGACAGACGGATAACAAAGTGATCGGTTTTTACTTTTAAAAGTACGGAACCCTAAAAATATATAATCATGTAGATTTTATATCCAATACGTTGATACTACCGATCTACTTCCAGTAATGGGGTACGGGGATTACTCCAAACATAATCTAATAAGAACATTCATGACGCTCTAATTGGGTTACCTACTTGATGCTACTTTCATACTAATCTTTTTAAAGGATATTATAGGAAATGGGTTAAGCAATATACTTTATATAGGTTTACGTATAATTTTATTAACTCTAGTAATATTAATAGGTTTTTTTAAAATGTCTATATAAAATAAATTATAGTTTCTGGTGCAGGTAATCCATTTAAATATGTAAAATGTTTAATAATTTTCATTATTTAAAAAATAAAAAATAAATTAAATTAGCTTCACGCTGTATCCCGCACACAGCAGGGTAGGCAGAGGGAACCCAGCGTTAAGACACTCCGTTCCCCACTTTCTGCCGAATTCTGGAGGCATTGCGTGTTGAGTGGCTGAACTCAACGCCGCGCTTAACCTCGACACCAGAGCGAAGAAATAGAAATATAAATTTAAGTAAATATTTCATCTCCTCGAGTGGGGATCGAACCCACAACCAGTCGGTTTTGCAGTCACACCTCGTGACGCTGCGCCACGACCGGCCTCATTATTTATTATATTTAAATTGCGTTTAAAATTATAGACATGTATTATCAGGATAGCATTGGTAGTACTTTTAAATTCTCCCCTGTATACGAAGTACCTTTATATATATTATGTATATGTATAGTGCCATCACAATATGTTTTTAGACACTTTACTTTGCATTTAGCAGGATAGGCAGAGTGAGCCTAGGGTTAAGTTAGGCACTACGTTCTCCGCACTCTGCCTGAATTCGAAACACTTCGTCCTTGATTGGTCAATATTGCACTTTGTCGACCGGAGCAGAGAAATAAAAATAAGTGCGAGTTGGGATCGAGACCGAGGTCTTGACAGACGGACTACAAAGTGATACTATAAGAGTTTTTTTTTTCTTTTTTAAGGCTGGAACCCTAAAAATTGTTCATCCGTGTGAGGCACAGGCACAATCACCATGTTTACTATTAGAATTTGACTGTCAATTATCATGTTACTGCCACACGATGGCCAAACTATGTACATATGCAAACATTTTTTACGATCTATTAGACAATGTAAGACATTGTATACATTAATTAGCTCTGTGAAATGTGTGAAGTGGAGAACAAATTGACTAACTAACTAAGTAATCACTGCACTCCTGCTCTATAACATATATATATATAATATAATTGCCTCGATAAAGGCAAGATATTAGAAAAACCTACCTTATCGTAATCGTAATAATTTCGTAAAAAATACTTAAAACTTTGTAACTAAAGTTTTAAGTTTACATTTACAAACATTGTTTTTATATATATTAAAAATGCAAACGAAACACATTAAATTAAATCAAATTAAATCAGCTTCACGCTGTATCCTGCACACAGCAGAGTACGCAGAGGGGAGGTACCGCGCTTTGCCTCGACACCAGAGTGAAGAAATGAAAATTTAATGCAAATAAATATTTAATTTCCTCAAGTGAAGATCGAACACATTAAAAGGTAAAAAATTACAAACTATATATAAATATTTATAAAATGTACAACATTTAATAGAATTGATGTAAACAAACAAACAAACATACAAAGTGAGAAACTGTTAGAGCAATCGAATGAAAGTTCCATAGTTTGTTGCGACTTGCTTATTGAAGTGCTAGTTCTACTAGAACTATTTATATGACACTCAGAAAATACTTAGATAGCAATGAGTTCGAATACTATACAAAGTAAGTTTGTTAAGTAAGTCATGTTCAAGTGTCCCTTGTTACTTAAGTTCGTAATGGCATATTGTGAAAGGAAATTTTATTTATTACTTTACATTTTTTTTGTTACGTTGACACTATATCCCGAATGTCGCAGGTTAGTCAGAGAGCCTAGAGTTAGGACACTCCGCTCTGTACCTTCCGTCAAATTATGAAGGCAGTGCGTGGTGAGTGCTGAAACTCAGTTCAGTGCTTTACCTCGACACCAGAGCGAGGAAACGCAAATATTAAATATTTCATTTCCTCAAGTGGAGATTGAACCGAAAACCTGTCGCGTTTACACTCACAAGCTTGTGCCCCTGTGACACGTCGGGACTCGTAAAATTTAATTCATTATAATTTACAATTTATCCCTTTGTAACGACAACAGACTACTCATTGCTTTGTTAAAAATATTTTTTTTATTTAAGATAGGTATGGTAGGCCAGTCGTGGCGCAGGGGCACAATGTCTGACTGTAAAAAAAACCGACTGGTTGTGGGTTTGATCCCCACTCGAGGAGATTAAATATTTACTTAAATTTACATTTCCATTTCTTCTTTCTGGTGAAGAGGTAAAGCGCGGCGTTGAGTGCTGCTACTTAACACGCAATGCCTCCAGAATTCGGTAGAAAATGGGGAACGGAGTGTCTTAACACTAGGTTCCCTCTGCCTACCCTGCCGTGTGCGAGATACAGCGTGAAGCTGATTTTAATAGGTACAGTAGAAATCTAATATATTTTTCTACTGCAATATCTTTTAATATCTTTTTCTACTGCAATATTTAACACAGCATCGCAGGAGAGTTTGATAAACTACGACTATTATTTACCTCTCGCCAAAACACTATCGGTGAAATACTGCTACTCTCGTATATTTACAATTTAATAGACTTTGTAAACAGTTCCCGTTCCGGCCAACTGCCGATCGTTAGATAGATATTCACACTTTAATACTATAGCTAGACGGAGAGATCTTAATGATTAATCACTCCCTTATCTACTTTTTTCTTTTTTAAGAGGTATTTCCTATATTCTGCACATAGCAGGGTAGGCAGAGGAAATCTAGTGTTAAGACTCTCCGTTACCGACTTTTCGCGGAGTTCGTTGTTGCATGTTGAGTGGCGGAACTGAACGCCGCGCTTGGCCTTAACTCCATAGCGAAGACATGAATATATAAATGTAAGTTAATTAAAATATTAAATATTTTGATTCTCAATCGAGGAAATGAATTCCTGGAGTGAGAATCGAACCAATCGTATTTAAAGTCACTGTGATTTGTATCTATGCGCTACGACTGATCTCCATAACTGGCCTGAATTGTAAATTATAGCAATGGTTATTATAATTTGACATTATTTTATAATAAGAAAGCTTCTTGAAAAGTAACCCATCTATCCAGAGCTTCGAGTCAATATTGTAAATTAAGCTTTCAAAACGTCCACTGCAAGCGAAGTCATAAAGTATTGAGCTATGCGGTATGCATGCGGCATTCATATCAAATTTTCCTACTATAATACCTCTTTAAATTATTGCAGAACTACTACAAAGAGTATAATAGGTATTCATTTTATTTACAGTAGGTACGAGTTTGTACGTTTTCTAAAAAATTTACAAAGCTTTTTCACTGGTCTGTTTGAATTTAACGTTTTGTTCGGTTCTCTATTTGAGAACGGTGTTTTTTTATGTTATATTTTTACTGTTTTTTTGTAGCGTGAAAGAAATATATTTAAAAGAAGGATATCATTAAAATTAATCAAGCAAAAATAATAATATTTTTAGAATTTCGATTGGCTGCCAGGAAGAGATTACTTTTGTATTATGTGATAATATCATCTTTGTGTAATGTATGTGTTAAATATTGTCAGCTTCACACTGTGTCCTGATTACAGAAGGATAGGCAGAGGGAACCTAGTATTAAGACGCTCCATTCCCTACTTTCCGCCGATTTTTCAAGGTATTGCATGTTGAGTGGCGGAACTCAACGCTGGGCCTTTTAAGTTGGTGCCAGCGCGAAGAAATGAAAATATTAAGAAATAATAATTTATTCCCTCGAATGACGATCGAACCCAAAAAAATTTGCGTTACAGTATAACCTTTGTGCTCCTGCGCTACGACGACCTGGTGTCTATGGAATACAACGCTTGAAAATATTAATCCTAATTAATTATTACATAGAATACCAAAAATCAGTAAAATTGACAATCTGGAAGCGGAGGTAGATGAGAAAAATAGTTTTAGATCCTTAATTATCGATTACAAGACTACGAAAATAAATTATTTGATAATTTTAATTAAGTCTAATAATTAAGTCTACAGTATAAAAAAAGAAAATATCAATTAATTACTGAAAAAAGAAACAAAAAGAAATTCATTTTAATCGATTAAAATCGATCATATTTTACATTATGGTATATTTTACATATTTTTTGTTATGTGACAGTTGATTTACATTTCATTTCATTTCATGACCTCGTCTAACAATTTTTGCATCTTTCGCTTAACTCGTTTCGATCGTTTGGATGTGTTTTGAGCGCTTTTCCGTTTGCTTTATGTTTTTAACGACTACTACTCTTTTCACCGATTTTTTCTCAGTAATCAGTGCTGTGAACTTAACGTTCTCAGCTTCGCCCGATTAAACTAATCAAAGTATTAAGGGAGAATTCATTTATATTTTTTGTGGTCGTCTACACTGTTATACACATAATAAATAGGAATTTTTTTCTGATTTTGCTTGCAAAAAATTTCGTATTAGAAAATTTTTAAGGTTTTATCTATAAGTTTTTTTTTAAACCTAATAGAAAGAAAACACCTAATAGAAAGCTACATCCATAATATCTCATTAACGTAGACAGAAAACACAGGTTTTTTTGTCCCAACCGAAGAGAATAAGAAACTGCAAAAGCGAGTTTCCTAGCAAAAAAACAAATTGAAATCAAAAAGGGATTCATTAAGACCTACATCACTTTGATGTTTGCCTTACGAGTTCCTAATTGCAAACGGGGTCAATAGAGATCTTCCTTGACCAACCTCTAACAAAAAAAAACCTTTGATAAGGGTAGTAAAGACAAATGAGGTGGCTGCTTAACTATTGATAGTATTCACTCCATTACAATCATTTATTACACTATCTTATATGTATCTGCTATGTACTAATATTATTTTTAGATTGCCATGCTACAAATAAAAGGTATCCGACTGCACATAGTCTTTTTAGTTGATAATATAAAACGAAGAGGCCAGTCGTGGCCCAGGAGCACAAGGAAGTGACTTTAAGTATGATAGGTTGTAGGTTCGATTCCTACTCGAGGAAAATTAATTATTATTTTCATTTCCTCGCCCTGATAACGAAGCAAAGCGTTGAGCTCCGTTACACAACACGCAACGGATACAGAATTCGGCGGAAAGTGCGGAATGGAATTTATGATGTGTTCTCATTAAGAAATGGGAACGGAGTGTCTTAGCACTATTTTCCTAGTTTCCTAGGTTCCTTCTATCTACTCTGCCATGTGCGTAAGACAGCTTTAAGCCAAAATACTTGCATTTTTTAACCACACCAGCTGTATATGCACTGGCAACGTCGTTGATCCGCTCGACCGCATTCATTCTTTTATGTTTCCGGCACTGCTTCATTCGATCATATGATATTTTATTATTACCATTGGATTATTCTTGAAAAGTCCTTTCCAACTGTATACGATATTTGCGATTGAGTTTGGCTTTTGGAAGCGTATAGGCTGACATTATATAATTTTGGTAATTATTATTTTTTAAAGCACCGTATAATAGTCACTGTCACATCTTTAAGCTAAAGAAATAAATAAATTAATAGACATATTCACGTCAAAAATATACGACAATGTCGCTTTATAGTGTAAATATATTTACTAATTTTGGATAATATCAATTAAAACACACATGCGAGTTTCTTTGTAAAAGAAACGACATTAAATGTCCATTACTATTATTACAAAGATTCAAAAATCACAAAATTGTATACTTTTTATATTTAGCAAATTATTTTAAAAGATATCTTCTGATAGTCCGTAGCGTCATCACAGAATATATAATTACAATCATATTTTGTGTTATATAATCTAATATTACTCTATGGACAGGAATTACCTATACTATTAAAATTAAAAAAAAAAAATTAAAAAAAATCAATTTCTTTGCATATGTTATACCTATATATGCCATATATAGAAATGTTACTAAATTGATAGATAGTATAAAGAGGCGTAACTAACACCCAGCCTAAATTCTAAACGTTTTACTTGAACCCACAAATGTTTACCTTATTTGATAATAACTATAATATAATATCTTTATCAAATGAATAAATTAAAATAGCGACAAATCAAACTGCAGAAAACAAAAATAAGAAAACAATAAAACAAAGTTAAAAAACAGTTTCTTTCCACCTGATCAAAACTTCCCAACAAAACAAACAGAAATAACACATAAACTACGACTAAAATAGCACAAAGTGAAGTAAAAACTCAAGTGAAACGACAAGAAATTTAAACGAACATGACTGTAGAAAGTAAAAAGGAACCGAACTGCGAGACGGTCTTTCCATTCGGTATACCCGTGCTTACTCTTTGAACTAAACTAACTTTGAACCACTAAACCAAGTTCCAAGTGTAACAAAGGTAGTTGAGAGCGAGTTGTTAACAAATGGCTGCTCTACGCAGTTAAATGATGGTGAAATTTAGATCTCTTGTTATGCTAATGTTCGCGAATACTTCAACGGCGTGGCTGAAAGAAGAAATTGTGTTTGTTCAAGTAAATGAATTGGCTTCAAGTTTATTTTGTTGTGCTTTTTGTTACAACAAAAATACAATTTATAGAACATTTTTACATTGAATAAAATAAAATTAGCTTCACGCTGCATCCCGCACACAGCAGGGTATCCAAAGGGAACTTAGTGTAAGACACTCCGTTCCCCACTTTCTGCCGAATTCTGGAGGCATTGCGTGTTGAGTGGCAGGACTCAACGCCGCGCTTTGCCTAGACACCAGAGCGAAGAAATGGAAATATAAATATAAGTAAATATTTCATCTCCTCGATTGGGGATCGAACCCACAACCAGTCGGTTTTACAGACACACTTTGTACCGCCGCGCCACGACTAACCTCATTTTTTACATTGGATAGTTATATATAACATACATATTAGAAATCTTTAAAATGTATTCTTATCTACAAGTATGTATAAAAATTAAAGTTACTTGTCCTTTTATTGCTTGAAATACTAAAAAAAAAGTCAATATCTTTCACATGTATTGCTTGTTGTTGTCACTTCTACTCTTTTCTTTTGTTTACACAAAGATATGGTGTAAGTATTCTATATAAGTAGTTTTTCTTATATAGGAATCTCAAGTGTTCAAGGACAATTCTAATTTTAAATTTATTGAAATTAGATTTTGAATATATAAATTCTAGAGTAAAGAAAGATGGATACAGGAAAAGAAAAAAATATAGTATAATACTGACACTGTACTGTATTGAATTTAATATCACGTGTAAATCAAAAGAAACTATTTACAATTTAATTAAATGAAGCACTATATAAAATCATTTTAGATGTCGAATTCAATTATATATATAGAAATTATCATATTAAATGATAATAATACCTGTAGGCTATGTTAATTAAGCAAATTCTCCGTCAATCCGTTCAAATATTTAATGTCGATATTGCTAAATGCATAGATAATAAACACTGAATAAAACGATTGACGTCCATTAGCATATTATTAATATAAGTTATAACTACCTACATTTATATATTATGTATATAATACTCGTGATTATATATGTATTTATATAATTTCAATCAATTTACGTATTGAATGATATGTATTTAAATAAATGGTGTTTTTTTTGTTTTTTTTTACTTTTTATAGTAACGTATCTCTTATATTTTTTTTTAAATTTGGTAATGACAAAATAGTACCTTTCTCATATTAGATATAGATATTCGTATATTCGATAGAGATGGCTATGAGGTAGAGCATAAGTCTATCTCCTAAAGACATTTTGTGAGTTATAGACACTAGAGTAAGTTATGTGTTACAAATAAAAAAAACCTGTTAAGTGCGAGGCTTCCGTACCTATTTCAGACTTGTAGGTCAACGGAAAGTACAACTTATAAAAGTTTACCAACTTAAGTTTGCGGGCACATGTACTTATTTTGTATGAAGTGAACAAATATATGTTTGTAATGATTTGTTTCTATGAAATACCTATAAACTTTCACCTTTCGGAATTATTTCTTTATTTGCTTTTTTTTTAATTAATGCAGCAAAATCAGTGCCTTAATGTGTATCTTTTGATTGCGTCGACTTAAAAGCTTAATTTTTTTACCTGTGCTTCAAAGAACCTAGATAGATAGGACTGTCTATCTAGGTTCCTTGAAGCACAGATAAATATTTAATATTCAATTCAGCTTGAAACCTCCACACAATCTCGAGATAAATAGTTTTAATGGACGACAAAGTGATCATATAAGGGTTCCATTCGGGGCAAGGAATCCTAAAAAATAAGAGAATATTTTCGAAACTATTATAATCTGTGTAGTTATTATACAATTATATATTTTAGATATGTTGTGCGTTTTATATAGATCGTACTTGTCTTGTAGAGTATACCAATAAAATGCATTGCCAATCCATTTATCAATGAAGGCTTAAGGCTATATTATTATTATTTTGATGTACCCACTGTATCTGCGATCATAGCCTTCGAGCTCCTAAAATATGTTAACGAATGCGAAATCACAAGTAAACGCTAGTGTAAATATACTTTAATATACTAATTTAATAAGCATAAAAGCTAAAAATTGTTAATTACTTAAATTTAAACTTAACTTAACTTAACTTAGCTTCACGCTTTATCCCTTGCGGGATAGTCAGAGAGAACGGAGCGCCAAACGTTACGATCTCTACATACCTCTTTCGCCTCGTCCACTGTCATCAACCTCTTCATACATGCCCTAATTTAAACAATATAATTTAATATATTAATTTAATATGCATAAAAGCTAAACATCGTTTAATACTCAAATCTAAAACATATTAAATTTAAATTCAATATTATTCTATTACAACTGCACGGGTGTAGATAAAACGTATTTAAATGAATATACATAAAATGACCCCAAATAGCTTTAGAGGTTTATTCAAAATAACATTGGAGCTCTCGCTTACATTCGTGACAATATAATCTTATTTACCTGACATTATTCAGTGAAATTCAGAGCAATATAGAGATAAAATTCTGTATTTTTGTATTCTAATGCCAATGTAATGATATCGTGGTTGTGAGGCATCTGATTTTGAATGCAATGGTTCTAGGTTCGATTCCCATATTCCAGACTAGAAAGAGTAGGATGGAGAAATTTTCTGTACTAAAGGAAAAAATAATAAAAAAAAATATTTAATTAATATTTTAGCTAAATATATGGTATTTTTTTGCTCGGTTATACATTTTTTTGTGTCCTCGTAAATAATATATATAAGGTAATTACTTGTTATATATATTTTACAAAATTATAATCAGTTTTATTATTATTAAATATATCAATTAAAGTATGACCATTGATTTTTATCACTTTTTGCATATAAACTTGAATGTTTATTATCAATAATTTATTAAAAGCCGACTGATATCGTTAATGTGCTTTAAAATGGCTACCACAGGTGGTCGATTTACTCCCAAATGTATTATCTGTATATTATTATAGTATCACATACTTTATGAATTAAGTGTATTACTGGTTTACTGTTATGAAATGGATTACATTTCACAATCATTTTAATTTTAAATTCCACTCAAATAAATAGTAAATATTTGAAATATTCTCAATAAATTCAATTTATATAATCGAATTTGCTTTGAAAACAAGGTCTAGGTATTACTTACAATATATATGTGTACATATAATATAAAAATTATCTTTTTCGTCTTATTTTTCTATCTTAAAAAAGTTTTTTTTTATATTCACTTTTTAAATCTGTATCGTTAAACCAACCCTTAACAGTTTAATTTTTATCTATTTTTTTTATCAAACGTATACAATGTACATAACATTTCGCTAAGCCAATACACTGGGTGTTACTGTTAAAGGCTTAAATAAATTCAAAATATAGGCGTGTTAAATTGAATATAAAGGAAAGCTCAATTGAATAGTGAAAGCTTTAATATGTGTTGTATGGGATATAAAACTAAAGCTAAAACCTAAATGGATATACAAAGTGAATCCTGTATTAAATGTAAACAAATAGGCCTATATTGTCGTGTTTCATAAAGTGTTATCTTATTTTTTTTAAAGATAGATAATTATATTCTATTTATTTATTTATGTGTTTATTCATTTAAGTTTAACGTGTCTATCTGTCTGTGGCACTGTAACTTATGAACTAATGAACCGATTTGACTGTGGATGTTTTTCAACAAAAGTTTTGTTCATCGTGATGGTTCGTAGCTATGTTTTATGAAAATCAGATTAGTAGTTTAAGAACTATAAGCACTTTACCAAAATGAGGTAATGATATTTTTGGTCACGGGTTTTTTAAATTGTTAATTTTATTAATTTATATGTTGCCACTGTAATGTAAATAGAACCAAGTGCCTAACTTATAACAATTTTAATTTTCACTCAATAATTTATCCAGATATTTGTTTTATAGTAAAGTCGATTGATCAGTCAATTATATGTTCAATTTAAATGCTACTTTAGCATAAAGCTGATACTTACAATAGTTATACTTGTAATTCCTTATTTAAAACATAAAATATGATGATTTCTATACGTTAACTTTACAATTTATATATATAAAAGGACTTGTGCTGACTGACTGAGGTAAGACGCACGCAGAGCCGTAACCGCTGATGGTAGAAACGTGAAATTTGGGCAGATGTTTATTTTCATATTCTGGAAATCCACTAAGAAGGAAATTTGAAAAATTTTAACCCTAAAGGGATGAAATAGGGGTTGAAAGTTTGTATGGAAAAAAAATTTAATCTGTACAGATTTTTATAAAATTTGAAATTTAGACTCTTAAAAATATTTCATTGAACACGTGTTTCATGGTTTTTAAGAATTCACCCCCTAAGGGTTCAAATAAGGGTCGAAAGTTTATATGGAAAAATCTTTAAATTGCCACCGATTTTTATAAAAATTTAAATTCAGACTGTTAAAAATATTTTATTGAACACGTGTTTCGTGGTTTTTTTAGAATTCACTCCTAATAAGCGGGCGAAGCCGCGCGCGCCCTCTAGTATGTATATATAAATAAAAAAAATCTAACATTATTATCAAGAACACTCGATGAACATCAAAAAGTTTTTATAATAGTTACGTTCCAGTACATTTGTTTTGTTTCTGACATTTACTTTTACATACGAAGTTGAAGTTTACTCAAGTGTGAAAAATAGCCTGACGATAACAAATATATAGTGAAGTAAATTGATAGAAATAAGTTGTAAATAAAAAAATATTTTATCAAACAACATTTCAATTTTAATTGGGAAAATAAGCGCGACAGGTTGTGAGTTCGATTCCCATTCGAGGAATAGAAATATTCATTATTTTCATTTGTTCGCTATGGTAAGAAAGCGAAGCGCGGCGTTGAGTTCCACCACACAATATGCAATACCTCCGAAATCCATCCATCAGAAAGCGGGAGGCGGAAGTATTTTAATGGAAATGGAATTTCTTAACACTAGGTTCTTAAATTTCCTCTGCCTACATTTCTATATGCAAAATATAGCGTGAAAGCGAATATACTAATACTAAACTTGTAAATTATTATGTCGAAAATTTTATGCGCTTGTTAAAATGTTTCTAAAAATAATTTTCTTTTCTTAGTGTGGAATAACACTTTATAAATGTAAAAAATATTTTAAAATAGCATTCTATCTTGCCAAATGATCATTTTGGCAATAATTTTTTGGGTAGCGAAAACTTGTACAAATCTTTTTATGTTAAAATCAGTAATTTAATAAGTTTTATAACAATTGGATATAGCTTGATAAGAACGTCTGACTTAGTGGTTAGAATACTTAAACAGTTTTAAAGACGTGCAGGTTCGAGTACCACTATCAATTTATTTGTACTCGATCCCTTGTCTTGAAAATATTTGATATTACACTTAGACAAAATATACTGAAAATAGTTTAAAAACTTGCAACAGTTATTTATTCATATAACATTTAAAAATTCTAACCACCCACGACACAAAGCTTTAGATATAGAATTTCATATTTTCGAGCATCACAATCGTATATTAAACATTTCATAAATCCCGACGCAGCTTAATAGTTCTTTATTAAAATCCAGCGAGAAGGACTCGACCGACGTTTTACAATGGTTTTTAATATTTCTCGTAATATATTACTTCAGCCATGAACATTACTGCACACTGTATTGTTTACAATTGCTATTATTTACGCGGGATTAAAGAATGCTCCACATTTGGCACAGCTCCAACCCTGCTGTTGACACTAGAGTGTAGTAAATATACGTCATGTCTTATTTTCGAACTAAACTTAACTAATTCGGAGATGCTTAAATTTGTTTTATGTCTCTACCGTCGATGTTATATGCTCAAATAAGTTTAATTATTTTATACGAAATTTTAAGTTAATTTTATTTTATAGATAAATAATCTCTAAGTTTAAAATATTTTGAACTCATAATTAGAAATGCTAATTAAATTTGAAATCATAAAACAGCTCTACTGAAATATAGTTTAGACAAAATTTTGTGTGAATTTTAAATTTTATAACAAACGACAGTCGAGAATTCGAGATTCTCTGCAAGATGTTTTTAATGATGATGTTGCAGGTATTATTACAGTTCAGCTTCACAATTTGTACTCACTTCAATGAAAATACTCATATACAACGTCATTGTAAAAATCGTGACAGACATGCGAAAGGAACCAGAAATAAAGATAAGCTTGTTACGCCAAATTTTCGCCTCCAAAAAGTTAATAAATCTTTTATTAATATCTGTAAACCAATACTAATAAGTGAAACTCCTTTGATTGTTCACACACTGTTCAAGAATATTTACAGGATAAAGATTTATGGAATTAATGTCTATTGAATGTGATGCAGGATAGCTACTAGTTCGTGTAATAATTAAATATACCATTGACAGAACTGACTCCCGAAGCGGTGGTAACTTTTTTTTATATTTTTATTTGAAAACTGTTTACAACAGTCTATTTACGACATTTCTGTTGTCCACTTTACGCCGAATTCTGAAGGAATTAGTAATAAAAAATTTTGGTGTTGTTTTGCTTGTTCAAGTTTTGGTTCCTTTATCAAAAAAATGTACAGTAGACATTAATATTTTGAGCGTTCTGCGCTCCTTTGTGTCAATTTTCGGGTTTTATGGTCGTCGATCATGTAGATCATGTTGTATTATTGATCAAGTGAAACTCCAGAATTTATACATACTACAGACTTTCAAAATTATTTTTACATTAATAAGTGATCCTTTTATACAAATATTTAATAAGAAATTTGTAACTAAATTCACTTATAATATTAATCATCTGCAAAATAATTCAAATATACGTATATGTAAATTCATTGTAATAATATTCTTGAACAGACAAGAAGGATTCACTCAATCATAATGACCTACCTACAGCGGTTTTCAAAGGAGCTCTAAGATACCAGAGCCAGACGGTGTCTTTGAAACTGCTAACATACGAATATTAAATGATTACGTAGCTTCTTTTGTAAGTACTCCGTATTATGTTTCGTTTAGAGGTTTTTTTTGATTAATTGAAGTAAAGTATTTAATGTTATAAAATGCTGAAATATTATTTTGTTACACCTTATAGAGGCTGTCGTGGCGCTGGCGCACAAGGGTGTGACTCTATCGCCACGGTTGTCGGTTCGATCCCACTCGAGGGAATGAATTATTATTTATTAATATTTTAATTGAGTTGATTTCCGCCACTTAACAAGCAATGTCCCAAAAAATTAAACGGAAAGTGGGAAACGGAGTGTCTTAACACTTTGGGCTCCCTTTGCCTACTCTGCTACGTGCGGGATGCAGCATGAAGCTGATTTATTTTATGAATACTACTTGTTTTATGCTTTGGGGCAACGACGTATTTTTTTTTTGTTATAGCACTTATAACAGTCCTTTCTCATACAAAATATTGCCTCATTTACACTTAAAATTAGTCTAACAAAACTTTTTGTACAATAGAAAGATAGATATAAAAAAATGATGAAAATATTAAATATAAAAAAGACGGAAAGTGGGGAACGCGAGTGTCTAATGGGGAACGGAGTGTCTTGACATTAGAATATTACATTCCCAGGTTCCCTCTGCCTACTATATGCGAGATACAACATGAAGCTAAAAAAATTATATTAATTTTAGTTATAGTAACATAATATTATTATTTTTTTGAATAATAAAACGAAAAGTAAGTAGCTTATTGTACATTTTTTATCTAGATATATACATCGTATTATGTACAAGTATATTACATTAAAATTTAAAAAGATTATATATTAAAAAAAAAACCCAATTAAGTTTTAAAAACATAAACATTCTTTATATATCCAAGAACCATTTCACATTCAATTTAAACATTTCCATATTACCATAATATAAGGAGGTAACTGATTTCAAAGAGACTATGTAACCTGAACGTACTTCAGGTTGGCCATGAGCCAAATTCTATGAAGCACCTAACCAGCATTACCTTAAATTCTGAATCAAACCTTCGGATTACCATATAAAAGAACGGCCAAGATCTAACGAAGTTAAGCTTGGCGTATTAAATTTTAATTCTTAAATTTTAGATAGTTCTTTTTTTATATAGTAATATGTATATTATACACAGAGGCCAGTCGTGGCCCAGGGTCACAGAGTGTGACTGAAAAAGCGACTGATTGTGGGTTCGATCCCCACTCGAGGGAATGAAATATTTATTTAATATTTGGAGGAGTATCTTAACACGGGAGGTTCCCTCGTTTCTACAGCGTGATTGCTGATATATTATATATAAATAAAATAAAACTTGGCATTTATAGTTTTGTCAGTAGCAAATATCTTAATGTTTTTGGGAATTTTAACTTTAAATTTCATTCTGTTTAGCTAAAACACAGAATTCTGTTAAACGTGTTATTTTGGGATCGAACATTGAGTCGGCAAGTGCATAATTCTGACACTGCAAGATTCGTTTATACATCATATCATATCAAATAAATTTTCAATCATTTAAAACAAGCTTTTAATTAAAAAAAAGGGCAAACTTAAAATTGAAACCATAACCTACAAAATATTAAATCCAATAAATTGTAGCAACCGCGTAAGAATTTCGACGTAACTTGATAAAAACGTATAGCTTAGTGGTCAGAGCGTTTGGATGTTTTCGAACGGGTTCAATTCCTACTACTTTATTACATTTAATTGCATCCATTTACCATTGCATTAACTGTAATAAAAAATACGTTCAAAAATATTTCTGACATTGATTTACATAAGGTGAATCTAATATAAGAATGTTAAAAATTAAGTTTCAACATATATTATGGCAAATCTTCTTTAAAATATCATTGAACTTCCATATTTTAAAAGGTAAAATAATTATAAACCTTTTAACCGTATATACCACTTTGCTCTTAGATCTGTCTACTACTACTAGTACTACGCTAGGCAAGCCAGAAGGGCTATTATTGTTTCCACAGTTTTTTTTTGGATCACGCTGTATCCCGCGTATGTAATTGTGGAGACATTGCGTACTGAGTTGCGGAACTCAACGCCGCGCTTTGCCTCATTACTAAAGCTAGGGAAGAAAAATATTAAATATTTCATTTCCCCGAGTGAGAATCGAACCCACAATCAATCAAGTTTAGTCGCACGCTTGTGTTACGGGTAGTCAAGTGTAGTCTCACGGGTTTTTGTTACCACAGCTTAGTAGGTATATTATTATTTCGTTTTTAATATAGAATAACATTACTTTTTGCTTTTAATTCATAATTAAGACTACCGCTAACACTATCCGCCTATAGCCTTCATTTCGTCGTATATATCCTATCCAACTAGTCGTACTATTAGTAAAAATATGAAAGCTTATGAGATGATGATGATGATGATGATGGATGCTTCTTCCATCCGCTTATATATCAGAGTAAGATATAGGCAATTTATATAACCATTTTATATTATTTGGCTATAATATAACAACAAAATTAAGCGGGCGAAGCCGCGAGTACGACGCTAGTAGTATGTAAACTATTTACATTACTGCGTATTAAGCACTATAAAGACGTCGTATCTACGCCATATTTAGTACAACATAATTACATGTGACAGTTTACATTCCGGTTTTATTAGTGAAGGAAGGTTATTGCATTAAATATATGAGAAGACGAGCGTTATGTGAAATTTTCATACATTAAATATTTTATAAGGGAGGATCTAATATCGTTAAATATAATTTCTCAACATTTATTAATAATTTCTAATGATTAATTGCAAAAAATATTGTGTTTTAATACGCATATGTAGTAAATTAAGCATATGTTTAAAAATAGCACCATTTTTATTCGATCTAATTGTATGGTGTTAAGTTCCGTTATGTAGTAAGCGAGCAAAAAAGGAAAAAAAAAATGTACCTATATATAACTTTTCATGCGGAAAAATAGCATAAACATTCACTTTAACTACTATGAACTCAATATCTGTACGTGTCGATCCGACTGTCACGTCAGTTTTGTGGCTTCTCTACTGAATAGGATCATGGTATAAACCTTAGACTGTAGTAAAACCATCATCAGAATAAAAGTAATGCGAAGTCACACAAACATTTAAAGTCTATTGTATAAAGTACCGTAGTGCGATAATTGAGAAAATGTATTTTATATAAGAATAGTTTTTACTTAACTACCTGAAATATTAAAAAAATAATGACACAGTTTTCGCTAATTTATCATTATTATTTAATATATATTATTATTCTTACAATATTTAATTATTATTTTACAATCTTTAGGAAGCAAATCTTTATTCAACTCAATTGTTGACATTCTAATAACTTCTAGTTCGTTCTAATTCATAAAAGCAGAATGTGAACGTAACGTGTTATTTAATTGGCTTGAGTTGGTATTATATTATTTATGTATGTTATTTTATATAGAATAAACACTAATAGTTGTTTTCCAAGCTTAACTTTATGCTGTATCCTGCACATACATGCAGGGTACCTTGGGAACCTAATGTCAAGACACTCTGTACCCATTACAACACTTATGTTCTCCACTTTCCGCCAAATTCTGGAGGCACTTCCATGTATGATTATCAAACCAAAAATTATCACGTCTACAGTCAAACATCACGCTGTATCCCGCACACAGCAGGGTAGGCAGAGGGAACCTAGTGATAAGACACTCCGTTCTCCACTTTGTGCCGAATTCTGGAGGCATTGCGTGTTGAGTGGCAGAACTCAACGCCGCGCTTAACCTCGACACCAGAGCGAAGAAATGGAAATATAAATTTAAGTAAATATTTCATCTCCTCGAGTGGGGATCGAATCCACAACCAGTCAGTTTTGCAGTCACATCTCGTGCCGCTGCGCCACGACCGGCCTCAACCTACCCTGCTGTGTGCGGGATACAGCGTGAAGCTAATTTAATTTTAATTTAATTTAATTTTACATTCAAACCTTGTCCAACTACGCCACGATGTACTGTCAAATCTATATGTTTTTCTATCTATAATAATATAAGAACAATACATTGAACAAAAAATACTACCGTCTTCAAAACTCTTTTCACACGTAATAAAATTGCTGGACATCTCTATTTACGAAATATAATCTTTTTAGTTTCTTAATGTGTGAAGTTATATTGAATTTTTCATTTCTTCATAAAACAAAATAAATTGCCAAAATTTAATAAAATAAATTTTAGGATACTATATTCACACTCCAGAAAGCCTGTATCTCTATTAACACCACCAATTAAAAAAAAACAATTCGAGCTACTACGGTTATTTCCCGTTTTTGTAATTTGTATAATAAGACCTGCGATTCTATGGATATTAATGGTTATTATTAATATGGATACGCATGAAGTTCAGTTTTTCAAGTTTAAGTTCAGTATATATTCCAATGGTTGTAAAGCCGGACACAATATACGCATGCAGTGTTTGCTTTGAAACAGCGATACATTATTGATATTATATTGTGATTGTAATATTTATTACTCATTTAAAAATGTAATAGCCACTAGCAAACCAAAATAAAGTAAATAAATAAATCTCTTAACTACTTAGTTAACTGCAACTAATAATTGTCGTTCAATAATTCTCTTACTTCCTTTTTTAAAAAAAATGATTGAGCGAAAAATATTATGCAAAATGCATGACTTTTACAGCTTCACACTGTATTCCGCATGTAGGGTAGGGTAGGCCTAGTGTTAAGACACTCCGGTCCCCATTTTTCGGCCGAATTCTGCGCCGGGATACCTCGGCGATACCTCGGGATTCATTTCCTCGAATTGGAATCAAACCCACAACCTGTCGTGTTTACCGGTCACACACTTAATAAAAATATAAAACATACTTATAAAAAAAATACTTATAGAATTTAATAAAGTTTTAAATGTCATTGCCCTTATAAAACTTATCTAAATTGTTATCCATAATAAGTATCGAAACAAGTAATGAATCCACGTTTAAGGCAGCTGTCTTCTCTGTACTAAATTTTACAATAGTCAAACATTTCTAAGTAACAAATGAAATTTAAATATTAAACACTTTGTTTTGGCGTTCTGGATTCGAAACAATACAAATTAAACAAGTTTTATCTCGAAATTCTGTTCGTGAACTCGATTAACAGTTTTACTTTATCGGAGTCAGTCAAACAATGAAATAGAGACGCTTAAAGTATTCATAATATGTATCGCAGTGGAACAATGTCTGTATGTAGATCGGTGGTTGTTGGTTTGAAGAAAAAAGTAATTTAAAAGTAAATAAAAAGTAAAAAAATATTGATCCCTTTACATCTTATTTCGCCTAGAACAGGGTAGGCAAAAAAACATAGTGGGAATGCACTCTGCTTTCGGCTTTCAGTCGAAACATTGTATCACCGTAGACCGTATCCACTCTTAACATGATGTTTAATGCGGTCAAATGCAAGCCTATTTCATTATACAAAAACACGAAAAAATGACAATAAATAATTCCCCTGAGTGGGGATCGAACTTACAACTATCGCCATATGTTTGAACATATGGCTGTTCCACTATGTCATATTGAAATTTCGTCGTAAATTAACTCGTTAATTTAATATTTAAATATGATCATTTACTCAATACGCAATGCCTCCAGAATCTGGCAGAAAGTGGGGAACGGAGTGTCTTAACACTAGGTTCCCTCTGCTTATCCTGCTGTGTACAGCGTGAAGCTGATTTACCTTAAACAACCAAATATATCTTTTTAATATAAATGACTTATATATTGTATCACCGTATCGTGAACAGTCATTATAGTGAACAGTTAATTACTTCAGGCTGTTATTATAATTATTTTTCATATAGGCTTTTAAATACTACCACTTTAATATTTAAAGTTAATAAAAGACCACGAATAAAATGTATGAATAAATAATGAAAAAAATTAAATTCACATAATAAATGCTATATCTATATAAATAAAGCTCAGGAAACTGTTTGTTTGAATGCGATTATCTCAGTAATGACTGGTGTGAATCGAAATACTGTTATTGTATAGGATAAAAAAAAGAAAAAGGCTGTATATCATATTACATTAAGTTACATGCTCTTGTTTATTTTCGTTTAATTTCTTTTGACCCCATGTTCAAACAGAAATAAACAAGAGTTGTGAAGATGCGGAAGAAAGCTAGTGTAAGTATAGCATTCCTACTCACGGTAACTGCATGAATTATACTAATATGATGCCAGTCGTGCCGTAGGGCAAAAAGTGTGACACGCGACAGGTTGCGGGTTCGATTCCCACTCGAGGAAATGAGATATATAATATTTTCATTACATCGCTCTGGTGTCGCAGAAGAACAAGACTCAAAAAGTAGAGTAAACTCTTTTTTAGAATGTCAAAAATTTTTTGACAGATGTTATGAAGAAAATATAAAAACATAATCAAAAATATAGTGACTGCCCAGAGCCATGACGAAATGACCATTAGGATCCAAAAAGTAATAAAAATGTTAATTTAATTTAATTTAGATTAAATTTAATCACATTCATATCCTATAAATTTAATTTGTTTATATGAGTTACTAAGTTTAAATAAGCGCGACAGGTTGTGAATTCGATTCGCACTCGAGGAAATGTATAGTACTCATCGCTCGGGTATCGAGGAAAAACGCCGTTGTGTTCCGTCTCTCAGCAAGCAATGCCTCCAGAATGCGGCAGAAAGCGAAGGAACGGAACTGTCTTAATGTAAACGGAGTGTCTTAACACTAGGTTCCTTCTGCCTACCCTCCTATGTACGGAATACAGCGTGTAAATTGGTACCATCATTAGTCAGCATAAATTTCGCTTAATTTTCAATTGAAACCAGGTTATTAATTCAAATCACCTACTGTTTTATGTGACGTCGATTGTGTTAATGAGGCAATTGGAACACACATATATATATATATATATATATACCTACATACTTAGTAGTAGTATGTAATGACACATAGATAGATGATTGTAGCAAATTGTATATAGATTTCGCTATTCAAAATATACCGAAGAAATCTAAATTAAATGTATATGGGTTATTTGGTATATATAAAATGATAATTGTGTATGGGAATTATATACATAGTAGATATTTTAATTTGGGTTAATTATAATATATTGTGGCTTTATTATATTTTAAGCATAGGTCAACCCTGTACTGGCCACATAAATGTTTCGAAGAAATGATTTTTTTTTAAATTAACAAATAAATGCGAGATACTAAATACTAATTATTTTTACTGTGTAAGAAAACAATCAACAAACAAACTCCCCTTTAGAATGTGATTGATTTTTAGCAAGAGATTGTGAAATATAGTGATTGCCCATAGCTGACCATTAAAAGTCAAAGTTTAACAAAAAAATCGTTTAAAAGTTTAAGTCTTCTTTTTATTTAGTCTTCGTTCTTTTTAGTAGTTTAAAATTACAGAAAGTGGCTGAACTCGACACCGCGCTTTGCCTTGTTACCAGAGCGAGGAAATGAACATAATTAAAATTACATTTTCTTGAGTGGGAATCGAACCCATAACCTGTTGCGCTCATCGTCGCATGTCCGTACCTCTTCACCACGATTGGCCTCTACCTAAATCAATAAATAAAATCATCTTCATGCTGTAACCTGCCTGTGTCTTGTGTTAAAACACTCATATATTACATACATATATTAACCAGGACCAGAATAAAATAAAGGAAAATACTTAACTATTATTTAACCAAGAAATTAAAATAACCAAGAAATGAAAAAAATCTAAATTATCTATAGGTATTAGTTCCATCTAACCGCCACTACAGGCCTTTTGCTATCACCTCCCCGCTGTCGAAAGCGATGAACATCAGCACAGTTACTTTCGCATTTCTAATAGTAGTATGGACACTTCAGGTTTTTACTTTTTAATTTTCCACATTTACCTAAGTTTCACTGTACGCGGTAACAATAGTATTTGTAGATGACTACAAAATACATAGAATTTCTAGAGAATCGAAAAAAAGATATTTGTTCAGAATTGATTTTTTTAAATTCGTAAAATCTTTTGAACGAAATGTCCGATTTTAATAATTTATAGATTAAACCAGAGGTATTGAAATTGTCTCGAATATGAAATTATTTATTTGGATACAGATTCATGTAAAGGTATGGATAACATGCTCTGATTATAGTCGGCACTTGTATCTCATATTAAACTGTAAAAAATAGTTGTATTGTCAAAACTACAATAGTAGGACATATGGTACTATTAAGTTTTTTTTAGATATGGATATGTTCTTTAATTTTATACAACATTTTTTTGTTCCATCATCAATAGTTTCTGCAGCGCATGCGATGAAAGACATTTAATCTCAATTTTTTTACACCTTTTCTTACATTATTGAAATTTTAGTAAGGATTCCTACATTTTTCTAAAAATTAATAAAGCATTTGTTACTTAGTGATAATGTACCATTTTAATAGTTAAATAATTTTTAAAATCGGTTCAGTAGTTTTTATGTGAATCCTCTACAAACATACACACATACAAATCTTTTCTCTTTATTTTAATTCTCTTTATTTTATTTTAATAGATTTATTTTTAATAGTATAGAATATATTTATATCCTAAAAAAATAATTTATTTATATTTTATAAATGTGATGACTAATGTCTGTCTATTGTACGCTTTTCACACAACAACACGTTCACGCAACATATGATCTCAATTTATTTTAAAGATTTAAATACCGAATATAAAAGGCTAGAAGCTCGTCTACTTTTGAAAATCTCAATAGCAAACCGTGAAGTGAAGGTATATACAGCCACTCGCTATATATATACGACTATTTAAGTATTAAAATATTGTGAAGCTAGTCGTGGAGCAAGGGTACAAATATGTGACTGTAAACACGACTGGTTGGGTGGTGGGTTCGAGGAAATGAAATATTTTTTAAAATTTATATTCGCTGTGGGGTTCGCGCGGCGTTTAGTTCCGTCACTCAACAAGTAATGCCTTCAGAATATGAAGTTTAAAAAATGTTCGTTATTAAAGGAAATTCTTTCATACATTATGTATCGTAATCATTACTTATTTTGAAACTACTTATACGAAGCAGGTGTTCATTAGTTAAAGTAGTAAGTATAGCAAATGTTATGAAACCCACGCAAACAGAGTTGAGGTAGGCAACAAGTTACATTATACAACTTAAAGTATAAAATATTCTGATCTTGAAATTGTGTGATAAAGGCATTTGAGGTCGTGTGGTCCAGAAGCACATTTTAATTTCGTCGCTCTGGTAACCGGGCAAAGTGTGGCGTTATGTTCCGCCACTTAACACGCAATGCGTCGAGAATTAGGTGGTAATTCTGAAACGAAAGTGTCTGAATGGGAAATGGAGTGTCGTAACACTAAGTTCCCAGATTCCCTCTGCCTACTAGGCTATGTGCGGGTTACAGCGTGAAGCTAAAAAATATAAAAATAATTCATGACTCATTTTATGATTGTTGCAAGTGGTTCAAATACATTTTTTTTGATTTTATTACATACTTTATTACAGCTCGACTTAACAAAAACGTGTTAAAATACTTAAAACCGATACTTCCTTATATTCACGTGATTAATAATACAGATATATATATAATATATTATATACCTTCTTTCAAAATGGTATACCACTTTTGATACAGTAAGCTTCTTTCATAACGAGATCCAATGATCCGTGAACACCAAATGAGAAACATATAAGATGAATCAGTCCAAACAGAATTTCCAATATGAAATTTATTTAATTATTATTATTGTTATTTTCGATCTTATTTCTGTAAAATAAGGTTGAAATTTATCATTTTATATGAACAACGTACGCAAAAAGGCTACTATCTTGTATTAGGATAAGAGGCTTAGGGAACGTCGGTGTCGAGTTGCGTTTGCCTCGAATGACTTGATTTGCTTGTACGACTTCTGCTGCATATTTATTTTATAATGCGGTATTGTCGGTTACATAGGGGTGATTGTAGATTTAATTGTAATTTTAAGCGGGGCCGTCAGAGGGAACCTGGAAACCTAATACGCTTAACACTAGATTTCCAGGTTCCCTGTGACAGTCTATATCCGGGTATTTCCGTTCTCCACTTTCTGCTGAATTTTTGAAGCATTATGTGCTTAGTGATGGACCTCAATGTAGCACCGTGCACCTAATTAGTAGAACTAGAAAATAGATATTTAAAATATTTTGCGTTGCGTTGCATGCATGTGTTTGCAGTTACAGGCTCGTGCTCCACCGCCACTGTGACCTCACTATTATATTGTTTGTAATTTAGATACCTATATTCAAATTTATATAAACGAATGGATTTTTTAACACACGATTTCATAAAATACTTCTAACAATACACATACGTAAGAAAATTCCAATGAAAAGACAATATGTTATGAAAAAAATATAATTATAATATTCCAATATTATTTTCATATGGTTCCACACAATATGCAATGTTTCAGTTTATTTTCAATTTAGGAAAATATAAGAACGAAAGTTGATTATATGTGAAATGTAAGGATTAGTATTAATTTAGTGTATTATTAGTAAAAAAATGGAAACAATACAAATTGTTTCCATTTTTTTTATTATTATAACAAATAAATTTAAGATTTCTCATGTAGGCTCCTTGGGATTGTAGGGCAACACATAATTTGGGATCTTACGTTTTTTTATATATATATTATCGAGAGTAAACTTGGTACGATTAGAATATACCATTTCCCTTAAGACTCTTCCGTTCTCCATTCTCACTTCCATTACATTTTTAACAGAGGGTGAAAATAAAAATATTAAATATTATATACCCTGAGTGAGAATCAAACGAACCCACAACCATCGTGTTTACAGTTATACGCTTCTACTTCTCTTATGTAGTATCCCTGACCTTTATCCAAACATTCAAAATCTATATATTGTTTCGGGCTAAAATTACAAGCGTTAAACAAACATAACCTGATATAGTAGTAGTAGAGGGCTGTATAGATAGAATAAACAAAAAAATAAGAATTATATATACATATTTTCTTATAAATAAATCCTTTGATCATATTTTTATCACAATTTGAAGATATTACCGTTTTCCCCTACGTCAGTTGTGATTGACAAACAAATGATAGAATCGGTTATTGGGATCTAAATTGGAAAATATTATTGACAGCATAGGTAGATTTTATTTTGGATTACTATTACTAAATAGATAGATACTAAATAAATCTTGATTTTTTCTTATATTTATTAAAAGCCTAATAATATTAATGTTTAAACGTTAATTACAATAAAAAACTATTAATTAAAAGATAAAAAAAAAATCTTTACATAACACGCAATTAATTCATTAATTCCTCATTAATTCGGCGTAAAGTGGGAAACAGTGTCTTAGCATTACCTTACGAGTTTCTCTCTGCTTACCCGTGATACAGCGTGAGCCTAAAAAGATATGAAAAATGTGAAATGAAATTAAAAACTAATATAATATAATGTATGTACATGCCATGTAGCAAATAGGACAATATTTTAATACACGCATGACAAGATCTTACTGTCAGTGGGACATTTATATTTATAATGCTACAATTTCTTTTGTTAGCAAGCGGCGTTGAGTTTCGCCGCAATTGTATGAGGCAAATTAATTCTTAGTGTTAAGACACTCCGTTCCCCACTTTCCGCCGAGTTCTGGAGGTATTGCGTGTTGAGTGGCGGAACTCAATGTCTTCTTATTTCTTCTTATTTCAGCCGAAAGTGAGAAAAGGAGTGTCTTAACACTAGCCTCCCTCTGCTTACCCTGCTATATGCGGGATACAGCGTGAACCTGTATAAGAATCCTGAAATATTTTCCGCTATAAGGAAAAAAATAGTTCATAAGCTTTCGGCACCTAATTAAATATTTTACGTACCGCATTACATTGTCTGCGGCCTCATAAAAGCTTAAATTTTAATTTAGTTTGCATTCAACTAAGCGTGACTCCGTTTTAATAAATATTAAAGGGAGCTATGGGAGCACATAGAGGAGGAAGCTCAAATTCGTCTTTATTTCTTGTAAAAAAAAATCTATGTAGTTATGAAGATTTATAAAATATATTATTTTTTACTTCTGTTCCTTGCTGTTTCTGATTTTTAACTATCCTGGTATATTATAGTTGTAAATTAAACTTAAGTTTTAATTTAATATTGGCTATAATTGTAATGCAATTCGTTATTTAATTTATCATATCATATAATTTAATATCATATATGTTATATAATTTAATTTATCAATTCTCCTAATGTTTTATGGAACTTACTTCGTATTGTCTGTCTATTTTGCCACTCGATTTTAGATTGTAATATTTACTTTACTAGATGCAGTATTTAAATAATAAATGCAAACATATAATAAATGTAAATAAAACATGTAACTCTATTTTCCTTATTCAAACTCGATTTTATTAACGCAATTTTTGCGATTGGTTATTGTTTGTACATTCGAAAATTTGTTTGTTGTTATATTAAAAAGTAAATACAAAAAAATTCAATCATACTACAATTAAAAAATTGTTAAGTGCGAGTTGGGCTCGTCCGACGAGGCTTCCGCACCAATTTCAGGATTTTAGAACAACTAGAAGTACCTACAACCTTTTGTATGAAATGAACTACAAATATAAGTTTGTAATATTTTTTTTATGAAATAACTATAAATTTGCACTTTTCGATTTTTTCCTTTATATATATTGTAAGTTCTCACTTCCTGACAGATTTCATAATTGTAGGTCCACGAGAAGTACCCTATCGGTTTTGATTATGTCGCGAATTTCATACAAAATGCATAAATAACGGTGCATTAATGCTCGTATCTTTTGATTGTGTTGTTTTTGAAGTTTGATTATTTTGGTGCTTCAAGAGATTATAGACTTGAATATCAGATACTAATTTCAGCTTGATATTTCCATGTGATCTTGATATAAATGATCTTGACAGACGAACAACAAAATGATCGTATAAGGGTTCCATTTTTTCCTTCTGAAATAAAAAAAATCCTAAAAATAGAAACTACTATACTAAATATATCAAAATACATATCAAAATATATTACGAATTATCTGTGTACATAATAAAACAGTAAAATTATTTTGTCTGACATTTAGGAATTTTGACTGAAATGGATATAGGGACACTTAAAAAGAATAATAGAAAGCATTTTTTTTTAATTTCTTGTCTGTCTGTCTGTATGGTCACGTTAATGAAAATGCTAAACCGATTTACTTTAAAGTTTCACCAAATGGCATACGAAACGTCCTGGTTATATGACTGTTAATAAAAATATATAGTTTTAAAGCACTATTGTTCAGAGTACAAACAATAAAGTAAACAAAATTGAATTGTTAGTGAAGGTTACCTTCATAAATCATGACAGTTAAGTTTAAGTCGTAATTAATTCAACACAGAGATAAAGACCGATTTGACCTTCAAAGAAATATTATGTAAATACATAGATTCTTCGGTTCGGTCGTTCGTTTGAAATAAATATATATAAAAATGTCTAAGCACAGCCTTTCTACGTGTACTCTGTAATAACTACATATTTACCAATTGTACATTTAGCCAATAATATATGTAACTAATTTAAAAACTGTACAGGAGTTAATATGGAATTATTACAGTTATTTTACAAAGAATATTATATTAATCCTTCAAATCAATAATTTAACATTTCAAACTGTTTCTGAAAGAGTAAATTAAATTATTCACTGACATCAGCACATTTGACAGAGTTTTAAAATTATGATGAGACTTACATAACATAGGTAAAAAGAATGTAATGTTACAAAAATAAATACGTATAAGAAATAATTAGTTTTATGTATATTTTTATAAATATCAAATATCAACATTTGTCGTATTTTTTATTTCAAAACAATCAAAAGTCCTTATAGAAATTAGGATAATGTAGTAAAGAATTCATATTAGAATATTACAGATTAAAGTAATAAAAATCATATTAGAAGTCATTATAGTTGTCAGTCAATTCTGTTTATTAGATCAATAATCATGTAGTTTAAGCGGGCGAAGCCGCGGGTTGCTAGTATAATATAATATAATAAACATAGTATTTAGTGAAAATTAGTTGCACAATACCCTAATGTCGAACTAACCAAACAACTAAGTCCCCAAGCAAACATTTTCCAAACAAGTCACGGGCTTAACAAATTTTAGGAAAATTCGACGCGAACGGTCCATCGTGGAAATGGGGCTCGTTTAGGATGTGGGCATATTGTTGGCAATATCAATATTTGTATAAGATTCGTGAATAAAGTTTGATGATGTATTTTTAATACAGGACTTGTTATGTTAACGAAATATTCTAGTTGTTAGATTTATATGTATTCTAGGATATAATATCTATATTTATAGTTTTTTTTTCGGTCAGGTAAGATAACTTGTGTTATTAGGTTCAGCTAAATAGCCTATACTATACGTGGACTATAATTGGAAAATTAAGTGATTTTTCAAAGGTTCTTTTTTTGTTTGTATACTTACAATAATTTTATAAAGTAACGATGCGACAATTAAAAGAGGCAGTTGTGGCTCAATAGGACACTCCTGAGTATAAACGATGATCGAGGGTTCTACCTCCCTTTATCACTTAGACAAATACTTTGAGTTCTTCTACTCAACGCGGGCTTTGGTTATTTTAACATTGGTTACCTGGGCAGAGAGTTACCTTCATGCTTTGAGGGCAAGAATACTAAACAGGTGAAGCTTTCTTAAAGGCTTGAAAGTCAATATTTTTGTTTTTATATAATTAACATTATTTTATCATGTTTAATTACTTTATTTTAGCATTCCTCAGTTCTAGTTCACTAAACACTAAGCTAAATATATTTATTTAATTTATATATTACACTATATAAACACGTTATAAGCAAAATTCACATAATTCAACTGAATTAAGTTTGTTGAGAGTAGACAAGACTTTACAGTGAACTTACAACTTTGTCATTTCACTTCAGAAGTGGCGATTAGACAAAGCGAACGATTGTTAGTCATTTTAACGGTTCAACGAGGACATTTTGTTTGACGCTGCCCTTATCTTTTGTTATTTTATTTTATGTTTGGCTATTGGCAAATATAATTTATAAATTTTATCGTTATATAAACTATTGTATATTATTTTACTTAAAGTATGTATGTAAATAGTTTCTTTTTTTTCTCTCTCTCTCTACACTGCACTTTTCGCCGAATTCTGGCAGCATTTCGTGTTGAGTGGCGGAAATCACAAGCAACGCGCGGCTATGAATTCCGCTCAACGCGCAATGCCTTGAGAATTCGGCGAAAAGTGGAGAATGTGCCATAAACGGAGTGTCTTAACATTAGGTTCCCAGGCTCCCTCTGCCTGACCTGATATGTGCGAGATACAGAGTGAAGCTAAAAAAATAAATAAACCGGACTAGCGCTAGTCCGTGTAGCCCACCGAGACTTTCGTACAAAAATTGGACCTCAAGCTTAAAACTTTCAGCTGATACGTCACTTTAACTAAATTTTGCCTTTTTTTATTTTACCACAAATATAACACAGCTTTTAGATTTTTTCCTAAACTAGTACTATCTATAGTTGCTAGCTGCCATATTTCAAAATTTAGGTTTACCGGAAGTACCCTATTAATTTTAATTTCTTTTGTAGTGAGTGTCACAATACGCGTGTTGTGCCGTTATAAACGGCCATATTTTTTTATCAAGTTAATGGTAGTAACACGATTTTTTCAGGAAATCATGGGACCATAGATGTGAGTATATGGTTTGAATTTCAAGTCGTTTTATCAAAGCATTTCTGAGATAAAGGCTCTTGACAGACAGACAGAGAGACGGACGGACAACAAAGTGAACTTAACTTAGGGTTCCTATTTTTTTCTTAAAAGATACGGAACTCATTTTAAATAGGTATTATTTTTAATTTGATTAAACAACAAAATGTACCTTAATGGTCAAAAACTGAAAAACAGTGTGTAAGTAGGTAATAAATAAGTTAATAAGTACTCGTAGGTAGCATTCTAAAAGTTGTTCACCCAAAACAGATAGTGTAAAAATAAAAAAAAATGCTTCACATACTAAAAATTACACAAAATAACTACAATTCCACGACGTGTAACCAATCGCATCCTTCATATAACTTTGACAACAATAAATTGCAACGTACACTCACTCCTATACATCATACGAGTACGTATCGGTGTAAAATACTTTAGCAATTTCCTCTTGAAACCGTTTTAAAATATTACCTGCCAAAACCCGATATCTTGTTAAGTGAAACGCTTATTTCAGCTTTATATACGGATGTCCACCGGCCGTAAAACTATCAATATACCGTACTCATATATATGTATGTATGGAAAACGTATTGTTTTCGTTTTATATGAATATTATATTTTGCATTTAAAAATCTTACTTAAATGACATTTATTATATGTAAATAACATAAATAATAAATGTTTTTTTTTAGAATTTCTTCATGTAGTGTGCAAAGGCTACGCCTTTTATAAATTAATTTATAAAAATTAAATCAACTTCACGCTGTATCCCACGCACAGCAGGGTAGGCAGAGGGAACCTAGTGTTAAGACACTCCGTTCCCCATTTTCTGCCGAATACGGGAGGCATTGCATGTTGAGTGGCAGAACTTAACGCCGCAGTAAATTAATTTAAAGTGAATCTATTTAATATTAGTTGAAATTGAATGCCGATTTGAACTCACAACTCCGTTTATATAACTGAATTTTACCTAAAAATACTATAATCCGCCTAAGACATTATCGCTACCAAGATCAATACCAAAATCTTTTAATGATACAATACTCAAATGCTTCTTTTATACTTTAGTTGCTTTTCGAACTATATAACGTGAACCGTGCATATTTATTGAGAACAACATCACAAATTCATATTAATTACCTTTTTATATATGTCATATATTTTATCTAGGGCCAAAAAAAAATTAAATTAAAGGAAAAAATGACATTAGCAAACAATTTATTAGAAGTTACAATTAAAATTAATTGAAAAGTAGCGCTGGTGTCGAAGCAAAGGGGGGGGGGGGGGGGTTTGAGTTCCGCCACTGAATATGCATTATATCCAGAATTCGTCGGCAAATGGGGAACGGAGTGTCTTAACACTAAGCTCCCTCTGCCTCCCCTCCTGTGTGCGGGATACAGCGTGAAGCTGACAATTAACCCTTAATTCGTCAAAGTATTGGAACGATAATGTTATGTTGTAGTTTACTTAATTGGTTACTTAGCATATAAATCGATTCATTTCCTACTATAGATATACATGCATACGGACAATATTAGTATAATGAAGATTAAGCATGAGCCCATTGAAATATATATATATATATATATATATATATATATATATATATATATATATATATATATATATATATATATATATATATATAGCGTACGGAAGATTTTTCTCAATTTCTCTATTTTTATTACAAATAGAAGTCTCCTCTTTATGGTAATATATAATGTGGTTTTGGTTTTCACTTTATATATTAATCATTATACTAATATTATAAATGTTAATGTAAGTTACACTTCCACGCCTAAAGTACTTAACTGATAATAATAAAACTTTGTACACATATTCGAGAAAGGACATAGAATACTTTTTTTTATTATTTTTTATTAAATATTATTTTTTGAAAAAAAAATCCTTTGGCTATAATATAAAAATATCTTTAAGCGAGTGAAACTACGTTTGAGTCTCTAGTTTTATATATTTTTGAAAATAATTAATTACTTGTGCACTCAGCTCCCTGACCACTTAGTAGTGGTATAAGAGATCTGTGAGCATAAAGATCAACTTACCTTCATATTATTCAATCCTCTAAGTTGCATGACGAATCTGTAAAGAAAAAAAGGGATTATTATTTCAATTTCTTTTCTTTTTTATTGTATTTTAGTAAATTGTAATGATAAAACATTAGAATTTACACTTTTTTTCTTTTAGCTTCACACTGTATCCCGTACATAGCAGGATAGGCAGCGGCTATTGTGCAACTTAGTGCCATATTCCGTTCCCATTAAGACAATTTCATTCTCTTCTTTCTGGACTGGACCGAGGAAATGAAAATATTAAATAGTTTATTCCCAATCGAACCCACAACCTGTCACGCTTACAGTCGCTTTTGTCCCTGCGCCACGACTGACCTCGAATTCATATTTATTAAATATTAAATAAATCTATATTTGCTACATAGAAATTGGATAAGAGTACGCGCCCACAAAATCGTAGGCGGAACTTAAATCCCGCTCACTGTACAATTTCTCGCGGGCGTTGTGAAACCTCATCAAAAGATTACGGAATGGGATCCTTTAAAACCCCATGGATCGTAAATGATATATCTGATTAAGGATGATTCGAGTCTACTTTCTATGAATAAGTATATAAAGACGGTATAAAGGCGGTTAAATGGAAGTATTTTACTATATATTTGTTAGTTGATAAAATGAGTTCTAATTGTAAGAAGAAAATATAGAAAATACATAATATGCAATAAAATACAATGTTATTAGGATTTTTTACGATTGTATTGTAAAGGCATTGCGTGTAGAATAGCGGAACTCTACGCCGCATTTTGTCTAAATACCAGAGAGAGAGTTGAAAATAATAAATAATTCATTACTTTGATTGGGAATCGAACCCACAACCAATCGTGTTTACTGTTGCACGCTTGTGCCCTTGTGCCACGACTGACTTCTATATAAACTGTATCTATCATTTAAATATGCTTTCGAGTCTTAGTATAAAATTAATAAGCAAAATCAAAATGATTTGTGAACTATATTTTAATTTTATATCTTTAAAGTGGTTTCGTGACGCAGTAAGCGAGCGACTGTAAACGCGGTTGGTTGATTGATTGATAGATTGCCAGTAAATGAATTATTATATATTTTTTTTATTTCTTGGCTCTGTTAACGCACACTCAACCAGGTTCCCAGGTTCCCTCTGTCTATCCTGCTACGTTCGTAAAACAGCCTAAAGCTACAAAACATAAATAAAAATATTGACGTACAATGTATACTTATATTCTTTTTGAATCTAAGACATCATTAATTACGGCATAAATAGCCCTGATTTAATATGACGTATGATACATTATTAATATAATGATTTCGTTTTCTCACAAACAAAAGGAAGGCGGTATTGCGAAAATATAATGTGAACATTAAGACGGGGCCATTAGGTCGAATGTTAGGGGTGCCAACCCCTATTGAAGCAACATCGAGAGCATTACGCGGGATCATTTTTACATTTAATACTACCTCGTATCTGAAGCTAAATGATGCGTTGCTATTAATATTATCTGATAACTTTGGTGAATTAAAAATGGCCATTGTTTTTAGATGTTGAAAATTTTAAGGGAAGTCGTTCTTCTTTTTTCGTCAAATTTTTGAACTTAGGCGTGTTGAGCGGCTGAATTAAACGCCGTGTTTTGTCTAAACAATACACAATAATACAATTACATTACAGACGACGACGACGACGACGTACATTTACGACGGTACATTTTCTTTTAACTATAATCAGCTTCACGCTGTATCCCGCTCACGGCAGGGTAGGTAGAGGCAACCTAGTGTTAAGACACTCCGTTCCCCACTTTCTGCCGAATTCTGGAGGTATTGCGTGTTGATTTCATCTCCTCGAGTGGGGATCGAACCCACAACCAGTCGGTTTTACAGTCACACCTCGTGCCGCTGCGCCACGATTGGCTTCACTTTCTTTTAAATATAATTATTATTTTTATATTTATCATTGTTTCACGTGTATTTGTAAAAGGTTAATAACGTAAAGTAAATCCCCAATTAAAAATGTATAAAAAGCTTTTTTGCTATAGAATATAACTACGTTCAGTTTTCGAATGAGTAGTTTTTTTTTGGTAAATTAACAGAGATCTAGTACTACAGAAAAGAGGAAGTAAAAATAAATTAATTTAACAAATGTATGTAATTTACATTTTACATTTTATATTTAACGCATGAATTAAATATTTTAATAAATTATTTTTACAAAATTTTAACAAAATTAATCATACGTATTTGCTAGTTTTATTATCTTACAAATATAAATTTTAAATTTAAATAAAATAGAAATATTATTTAACATCTAAACGTCTTATTCTAATATGCAATGATATTTACTATTTTAAGTCTATATTTAAAGTAAAATTAAAGGGCCTACATTTGTTTTACCATTCGTATTCTGTATAGTTCGCAATATAAATAAATTCTTACGAGTAAGCACCTATTACAGAAACAGACGTCTCTATTTTACGTAGTTTGTGATGTACGTGGAATTTTGAAACTGTTTGGCGTTCTGTGTTGATAAATCAAGGCATAGTACAGCGTTGAGTTCCAACACTCAACTGGTATTGTCTGAAGAGACACCAGCAGAAATGGGGATACGGAATTGTCTTAGTGGGAACGGAGTGTCTTAACTTAGGTTCCCAATTTTCCATTTATTTTTCTTTGTTTCTTAACTTTGGTGTAGTGTTTCATGCAGCATAGTAATATATGCCTATATTATCTATTAGGGAGGTGTCTAGTGTGAATATATTGAAACTTCACTTTCCGTCCACATCTAAGACAAATGTGATGTAATGCGGAATTCAACGGTTTTTGAAAATATATGGGTTATTGATTCTCTGCCTAAAAAGAATCTAAGACCTTACGTGATGTGCGTAATACAACACCATGATTTTGTGTAAGCGGAGCACAGAAATTAATATAAAAATAATATTACTATTTTCACAAGTAGTGATCGAAGTCACAACTATCGTGTTTACTTCTATATAAACTTTATCTATAATTTAAATATGCTTTTGCGTCTTAGTATAAAATAAATAAACTAAATCAAAATGTATTGTGAACTATATTTTAATTTAATATTTTTAAAGTGGTTTCGTGACGCAGTAAGTTAGCCACAACAAATTAACCTTTGCTTACAATAAAATTTTCACAAGGTAAATATTATTCACTACAAAACTTATTTACGTAGAGTTTGTTTATTATTTCACAATGTTGGTCTGATTACATTCTAATTAACGAAATAATTTACTTTTAAGAATTTCAAAGCGAAAGGTACGCGTAAATTGAGGTCGTTGACATTTGATATTCAAAGTTAGTAATTTTATTTATTTGGAAACTCAGACGAATCTCAAGCATATTAAAACATTTTTATTAGTTTGTATTTTTCTTTCAATTTTAACAACTTCATATAGCAGATAGGGAGAACCTATGTCAAAACTCTCTTGTCTACAATTCGCCTGAATTCAGGACATTTTTTGGTGGTTACACTTGTTTCATAATTCAAAATGGAATGAAAATCGAACTCATAACCATTGCATTTACGATTCCGATATTGGCTCTCTCTTTCTCTCTCTGCTTATAGCAAGGTAGGTAGAGGTAGCCCAGTGTTAAGACACTCTGGTCCGCACTTTTCGTCGATGAGCCATTGCGTCTTGAGTAGTGGAACTCAATGGTGTGCTTTGCTTCGTTACTAGAGCAAGTAAATGAATATATTAACTAACAATAATTTACTCTCCCGAGTGGAAGTCGAACTCACCGTCACGCCTGTGCCACTACGACTGTTTCAATATTCTTCATTATTAATACTTATAAATTCTCTAATATTCAACTTATTTTTTTTGCGCGTCTTTTCCCGTAGTTATATCCTACGGAATTCGAAAAGAAAAACACGCATATCAGAAACTAAAATCGGAGTATCTACTCAATTCTTCTTTTTTAAACCAAAATACATAAAAATGTAACTTTCACAAATTAAATATCGTATTATATATTCATTTAATCTATTTCATTTCCACAACGCTTCTGCGCATAAGTTAAGTTTCTATGCGTATTGTATCGAAACGGGGACAACTTGAATCGCGTAGAATTTCTATGCCTGCCCGCTATTATCTTTTAAAGTACGCATGAATAATTTATTTTTATATATGTTTTGCAAAATTTCTTACTTAATAATATCAACTTGTGGTAGTATAATGACGAGGCCAGTCGTGGCGCAGGGGTACAAACTGTTCGTGTTATGGGTTCAATTCCCACTCATCGTGTCGAGGCAAAACGTGGTGTTGAATTCCACCATTCAAGATGTCTCTAGAATCAGAATCAGTGGAGAATAGGGAACGGAGAGTTACAACACTAGATTCCCTCTGACTAACCTGCTGTACGTGGGATACTGTATGATGCTAATAAAGACATTTTTGTTAGTTTGTTTATAGGGGCTTAAAACAATCAACAAGTGAAGGAGTCTAAAGAATTCCATCATGCTATGGCTTAGTTACTTATATTTCATTGGTTAGGCTTATTTATAAATAATAATAGTTTCCTGCACATAGGAGGGTAGGCAGAGGGAACCTGGAAACGTAGAATTAGGACACTCGATTCTCAATAAGAAAGACACTTCCATTCCCTACAACCCACCGAATTCTGGAGAAGTTGCGCGTTGAGATGAACGCCGCAATAAATTTCTATGCTGTCTTTACGTAGAAGATATATGAGAAAAACTATTATTGGGAACATTTATCAACATAATAGTATCTATATGATTTTAAAGTTTTTGCCCCTTTGTTGGTTTGAAGAAAAGGGATTTTTTTTCTATTGCTATAGTTCCAAGAAAACCTTTTGACGTATATATAGAGATACCACATTGTAGATATTCAAGCAATATCTATGAATAAATTATCTATGCACAAAATAATGTAATTAATTAAAAGACTAGTATAGTTAAGTGTCACTACAATGTCATGTTATTGACATTTACGTTACGAATTGGCAATAAACAAGCTTATTGTGTTTTAAGAGCACAATAATATACAAATATAAATAAAAACAAAATAAATCAACTTCAAGCTGTATTCCGCACACAGCAGGGTAGGCAGAGGGAACCTAGTGTTAAGACACTCCGTTCTTCATTTTCCGCCGTATTTGGGAGGTATTGCGTGTTGAGTGGCGGAACTCAACGCCGCTCTTTGCCTCGACACCAGAGCGAAGAAATGGAAATATAAATTTAAATAAATATTTCGTTTTCTCGAGTGGGGATCGAACCCACAGCCGTCGCGTTACAGTCACACCCTTGTGCCCCTGGGCCACGACGGCCTCTAAATATAAAAAAAGATATTAATATTTCAAATGTGATTTGAAATACTAATAACTTTATTAATATTATTAAAATATTTTATGCCCATATTTCCAGTGTAGTAACTATATTAAGATAAATAATTTTATTTAACTGTACACATATATATCAAAAATTGATTTAATAGGTATGGATAGTTGGTTATTTTCTGGTTGTTATGTATCAAAATTATGCAAAAAATTTAGTATTTACTGACTAATATTTAAAAAATATATTTTTTTGTAAAAACTAGTTTAGTTACTTTAAATGTTTTTTTTCTGCTAATATTATTATTAGAAACATACATCATTTTAATTATAAAATTAAATTAAACTTATCAACTTACCAAACATTTCAGAACTCCACTTAAAATCACTTTAAAATAAACCAAAATTTGAACTAAATATAAATTTAAAACCAAAACTAGCAAAATTGAAATAAAAATACCAATTAAACTTATACAAAATTATTTAGATAGAAATTTTAAATGTATAGGACACTACAAGAATTGTTACGATACGTAACAAAATAACGCTACGTCGCTACGTTCGTAGCAACGGCGTAGACGTCCGTCCGCGGGGCCGTTCTAGCCACACTGATAACTTAGCTACGACTGTACGAGTACAGTGAATAAAACATATTAGAATTTGATCTTAAAACTACTTATGGCCAGTCGTGGTTCGTGTGGTCGACTGGTTGTGGGTTCGATCCTAACTCGAGGAAATGAAATATTTGTTTAGAGTTATATTTCCATTTTTTCGCTCTGGTGTCGAGGTAAAGCGCAGCGCTGAGCTCTTCCAGAATTCAGGGGAATAAATATATATTGTAATGTGTAAAATTGTTAAAAAAACATATATAAACACTCGCTTAACACCTTAGATCTAAGTAAAATTTTGTAAAATAATGTAAAGTTAAAAATAATATTTTCTTATTCTATAATAAGGGTATTAATTGTATGTAAACAATAATGTAATTAATATATATGATAAAGAAACTAGAAATAAATAAATTAAAAAGTATACGGACCAAGTGTCTGTAGTGTTAAATAATAATAATAATAATAAAACACTCCGTTCTCTAATTTCTGATCAAGGAGAAGACATTGTTGGAGCAGAAGTGTCTTAATAGAAACGGAATGTCTCAACACTAGGTTTCCCTGTTTATACTGCCTACCTTACTGTGTATGGGAAACAGTGTGCAGCTAAAAAACAAATAAAATAATAGAATTCTTTGTTTTAACCACAACGCAATAAAGAGAATAAGTTAAGCCTAGTAACAAACCCAAAATAGAAATAGAATCCAGACCCAATAGCCATTATAACCAGAGAGCCACTGCACCACAAAAGCTTCTGATCTTATTTCTACAAAAATAATTTCAACTTTGGTGAGAATACCTGACATACAATTTTGCGTATTGCCTTTTGTTTACCCTAGCCAACCCACTTCACTTATACGCCTAATTTGTCTTGATTTCTCGTACTTTTATGTTATTGAAAATGAAGGTTGATGGGTTGTATATTTCCTTTCTTATGTTCTTGTATATATATATTTGTATAAGAACATCTTATTTATATTGTTATGTTTCTGAGTAAATATGTTTCATCATATTTTTTGAACTTACCGTCTCTATCTTTCTTACTTAATTACACGCTATATCCCAAGGACAGTGATCGGGGTGCTAGAGAGCACGGAGAGTCAAACGCTACCATCTACATATCTCTTTTGCCTCGTTCACAATCGTCAACCTCTGTACTTTAACTATGGATGCGCGATCTCACAAGCCGCTGCTCTTTCCTAAAATCGTATGTGCTCCACTTCTAGCTCCGATAATGAAAAAATCGTAGAACTCATCTGAATGTGATGAAACTGACCGTCCTCGCCTGAGGACATCGGATATATTCTTTATATTTGTCACGAGTTATTCTAGCGACAGACTAGAATAAGAGTGGATGCAGTGTCAGATCTGTAACTTATTGACTCATAGTGGCTTTGCAGCAGAAATAAATCTCCGCTCTCGTCATTAAGTGCAATACATTTAATTTGGTCCCCAGGGTGCCATATAATCCTCATTTGATCTCAAATTTTTAAATTTGTATTTATTCGGAATAAATATATTTTTTCGCATTTTTCCATAGTAAAATCATATATTCAAATTCAAATTCAAAAAAGCTTATTACCATTTTATCACTGTACTAGTACAATTTAAATAACAAGCCTAAATATACAAAAATTAACGAAGTAAAAAGAAAATAAAAGTGACCGTGTTCATCTACAGCGCTGTTTTTCAGCATCCTTATTCACAATATTTAAATAAAAAATACATAGATAAATAAACATTAAAACCAGTGATGTACTTTAAGGTTTGTATTCCTCTTATTTTTTATTCTAGACCTTAAAAATAAAACAGGGAGCCACATTACCACATTCTCCCTATATTTATTAGTATAGAGAGAATGCGGAAATGTGATCACTTTAGTAGAAAGTGGAAATTTATTAATAAATTTAAAAAATAAATCAAGGTATACGAATTAACATTTTTTCCATAAGAAAATTCTATAAATATGTAAATATATGTTAAACTGAAATTCATCAACAAATTTTAAATGTAAATAATTTATTAGAGCAACACAAATTTATTCAATTAGCCCATTAAGGCAGAGTGGGATTGATAGGAGTTATGAAATATTATTGTCTGGCTTTCAAACGAGCAGCGTGCGGATGTTAAAAACTTTTTATCTATATTACCTTAGGCTATCTATATACATATATATATATATTTACAATTATATTTAATTAGGTACATTGTGTACGAAGATTAAGTTCGTCGCGGCGCAGAGTGTAACTGTAACGCGACGGTTGTGAATTCGATACCACTAGGGAGAATGGATTATAATTTATTCATATTTTCATGTCTTCGCTGGCACCAAAGCAAAAGTTACGTTGAATTTCGCCACTCTATACGCTATGCCTCGAGAAAATTGGCGGAAAGTGGGCAACGGAGGGTCTTGACATTAGGTTATCTATGCCTAGAGAGATGTACACTTAAATTTGTTTGTCATTGTTTAATTTTAACTCATAATTTTTGAAGGTTAGTTTAAATATAAGTAATAGGAGTAACAGCAATATTTTAAAAGCCAATGAAAAACTATGCATTTTAGTAATTAAACCAATTAATGGATTACAAAATACGCATAAAAACATTAATGGATTACAACCTATTAATGGATTACGAGACAGCAACTTAACGAATTGGCATTTTAACCGACTTCAAAAAGAAGGAGGTTATCAATTCAACTGTTTTTTTTAAATTATAAACTAGGGTGTTGAGAGATGACTTAGATTTGACTTCACAAGCGATGCCACTTCTACGTGATTTGGTGCGATTGTTAAAATTAAAATATATTCTTTGTAGAAATATAATATTCTTTGTCATATATTTCTCAACACTGATGGTGTGATTCTCAAAATCTAACATTATGCCCATCGCTCTTCTAAACTAAACTGAAATCCTTTCAGTATGGTATAACCTTACATTATACAACTATTCACAGCGACCGTGTGGCCTAATGGATAAGGCGTCGGACTTCGGATCCGAAGACTGCAGGTTCGAGTCCTGTCACGGTCGGAGGTACATTTGTTTTTCTGTATATGTTTTCTTTTATATTTTGATAGCAGTAAATTAACTTAATATATTATATTTTTTAAAAGATTTCATTGACAACAATGAAATTCTTAAAGTAGAAATGTTTTATTTTTATTTTTTATTATTTTTTAGCATAGTCATTCGAGTTCCTTTTCAATTTTTTCTTTTTCTCTTGTCGTCAGTTTTTGATATTATATTTGCGCACATTCGAAATATGTCGGAACTTGATAATAGTTAGTTCAGATTTAAAGAGGGTAGTTATAAACTACCTATCATTAACAGATTTAAATAATGTTGTATTCCCTAAACACGATTAAAATAAATTTGGAGGTTTGTTACACTATATAACGACTCTTATATCGCTTTGGTATCAAATGTTTTTTTTTTTATTAAATGTTACTTCACACAAAAAGAAACATACTTTTAACCACTAAACCAAACGTGGTCAGATCGCTAGGGCAGTTTTCTATAGGTGCGGATACAAATCCAGCCACGTAATTTTTTTTATATGTTTTTCTAAAAATCTTATATTATACTGTATCACTGGGTTGAAAAGTGAAACAGAGTGACTTTAAGTAGTATCTACCTATATCTACCATAATTTCATCTTTATGTACTATTAATACTGATATAAAACACGCACGCAGGTTCACGATGTATTGCGCACACTGAAGGGTAGGCAGAGCCTAGTAATAAGACTCTGCGTTCCTTACTTTCTGCCAAATTCTGGAGCAATTGCTTGTTGAGTGGCGGAGCACCAGAGCAAAGAAATTAAAATATAAACTTTAAATGAATATTTAATTTCCTCGAGTGCGATCGAACCCAGAACCAGTCAATTTACAGTCACACTATGTGCCCCTGCGCCACGACTGGCCTCTGATATAAAACGATATTATCATTATTTATTATTATCTGTTGCCAAAATATTCCACACATAATCTCAGGGGCGTAAAGAAATCAATTGAGGAAAGTTGGCACAGAACGCTCCCCGACAGTACAATACATTTTCATTTGCACATCTTATTTGAACCTGTGATTCTGAACAACAGGCCCAAAGTCCCACATATACTATAAACACGCTTACAATATTTATTATAGTATTTTATAAATATTTATAGCTCTCTATAACTTACTCTGTTTCAGTATAATGACCTTAAATTAAAGTTTTTGTTATTGTAAATTGAAGTTTTTGATTATGAGAAACAGTTTTTTTTTAATTCACGTAATACCATGCACATGGCATCGTAGGCAGAGGTAATCTAGAAACCTTTGACATTAAAAGACTTCCGTTCCGTACTTAATTCTTTTTTCGAGTGGCGGAACTGAACGCCGCGCTTCACCACGTTATCTAAGCGAAGAAATGAAAATATTTAATATTTCATTTACATGAGTGGGAATCGACCCTAAATCTATAGCGTTTACAATCTAATACTTATAGAATGTGTTGTAGTCATACCAAAGGGACAACTATATTATAAGATTATAAGTTGACACAAAAAAAAAATCAACGAAAATAATTATAGGATTTTATCCAAAATACGCTAACTACTTGAAAATTTCGAAGGCATCGTCTATACGTAACTATTCTTTGATATAAACTTATATGACACATTTATCATAGGAAGTGTTCACAAACTCAACTATCACCCACACCATCTGGATACATGGCACTCCACTACTGTGCGGTTTAGTAGAAACTTCTTTCCACGCGCCACGCAACTGTGAAATGGCCTACCTGCGGCAGTGTTTCCTGGTCAATACGACATGGGTACCTTCAATAAACGCGTCTATCTCCACCTCAAAGGCCGGCAACACACCTGTAGCTCCTCTGATGATACACTGGGACGTGGGTGGCGGTGATCACGTACGCTCGTTTGCAATGTCTTTTTCCATAAAAAAAGAACTTTAAGAAAAATAATGACTAAACTATATAAAACATACTATATATATAATCCAATTTATATAAATAGTATAACATTTAAAATTTAGAAAGAATTCAGTTTTCAATTCCAAGTGAAATACTTTTTATATGAATTGATGGACTTTTAGATGAGTATAGTATATATATATATATATTATTCTTTTTAAGTTAATATCAAAAAATTGTTATAAATGTTGAATTGAAATACTAAAATAAAAATACTGTTGGAAACATTTTAAAAATCAAAACCAATTAGTTGCAGTTTATCACGTATTTGCGAAGAGAATTGCAAAAGAAACGAAGCAATATTTTAATTTCCTGTTTCCAATAATACCAGCTTTCAAATATTATATAAAAAACAAGTAAAAGCAAGTCACGCCCCTATAAACATTTCAACTCTTCCCGCAATACAACCACATCATTATTTGTGCGTTTCACATATTTCCTATACACTGATAGCATAAATTTCACTGGTCAGTGTTAAAAGCGAAGCGAGTTATGAACGTTCATTTTATGCATTTATTTTATGTATTTATTTTAATATTATTGTGATGTATTTTTAAAGGATAGGTAATTAAATATAAATATTATAGGGCTTAATAGGTTGTTTTTATTGTCATTTTCTCTCTCTGATAATAAAATGAAACTAGGCGTTGAGATCCGTCTTAATGCACAATGTCTCAAAGGCACAAAATGGAGAATAAGGTGCCTTAACACTAGATTCTTTCTGATTACCCTGTTGTATGTGGGAAACAACGTGAAGCTATTTCTATAGTTTTTTTACCTTAAGCAATGAGTAAAAATTTAAAAACGAACTAAATAAAACTATAATACAACATAATAAACATAAACTTTTTCACACAAAAGTTATACATTTTCTTTCTATTGTTTTAAGATAGATCTTTGTAATGTGTCGCTTCACCTTGGGATTTGAACCTATATCTATCACATATCACAGTATCATTTAACTATAACGACATCTAGCTATTCCGTAATATAAATAATCTACGTAGTATTTTACTTAAGCGAATGGAGTTTTATTTACCAACCAGTACACTGAAAAATTTAATCTAGAGAAAGCTTACGAAACCGCAGCTTAGAACGAAGATTTTCTATGAAATATACCTAGTATATTATACAAATTTTTAAATTTCTTCAAGGAATTGTACATTAATTAAAAAACCTGCTTCACGCTGTATCCCGCACACAGCACCCTGCTGTGAGGCAGAGGGAATCTAGTGCTAAGACACTCCATTCCCCACTTTTCGCCGATTTTTTGAGGCATTGCGTGTTGAGTGGCGGAACTCAACGCTGCGCTTTGCCTCGACGTCAGAGCGAAGAAATAGACATTCGAGAAATGAAACATTTATTTAAACATAAATTTAAATAAATACTTCATTTTAGATTAAATTTATATTTAAATAAACATTTCATTTCCTCGAGTGGGGATGGAACCCTCAACCGCCACGTTACAGTCACATCCTTATGTCCCTGAGCCACGACGGCTGCAATAATTAATGAGCACTTTAAATTAAATTTAAAAAAACTAAACACTCAATAACACGTTTGAAATAAAGCTGTAACGTCATTTTATACGATAATGATGAAATTGTTTTCTACTTTTGTAAAAATATTCAAAATATTTTCCTCCAGTCGACTTAGCGCGGCGTTGAATTCTGCCACTCAAAACGTGATGCCTCCAGAATGCGGAAGAAAGTGGGGAACGGAGTGTCTTAACACTAGGTTCCCTCTACCCTGCTGTGTGCGGAATGCACCGTGAAGCTAAATTTGATTTGATTTTCATTTTAATTCGCATAAACGTCTTAACCTATATTATGTATTAACTATTACACTACACATAAACAACACAAAATAGTCCATGGCATATAACTAAATCCGGGAGTACGTCATAAATTCGATTGTGCCGCGAATGACTGAATAATAAACGACATTCATAAATCTCGAATAAAAACATCATAAATCTAAATGGTTTCTGTTCAGGTTACCCTCAAATGGACATATCGATAGAAAATGTAAATTCAGCTTAACGTCTTACTACTATATTAATAATATAATAAAACCGGTCAAGTGCGAGTCGGAGTTGCACACCGAGAACTCCGCGCCAATTTCAGGATACTAGTTCGGGACGGAATTACAACTTTTAAAAGTAGATAAACTTAAGTGTGTTCGTATGCATTGATTTTGTATAAATTTTTGGATGAAATGTGGCAGAATCCACCAAATTCTGGATTCTGCCACATTCTGGAAGCATTGAGTGTTGAGTGGCGGAACTCAACGCCGCACTTTGTTCCGATACCAGAGTGAAGAAATAAAACATAAATTTAAATAAATATTTCATTTCCTCGAGTCGCGATGAAATCTACAACCAGTCAACTTTAGAGTCACACACTTTTACTCCTACGCCTCGGCTGGCCTCGATTTTTCACCGAATTTTCTAAATGTAAAGTATTTTTTTACATTTTTAAAGTGTTACTCCATACTTAGAAAAAAAAAATTATACGTTTTCTATACATGTAGAGCATTTGTTACCAGAATATATCAAGAACACCCTTCAAAGGAAATCGAACCGCAACCGTTTTCGCATCCGCAGACGGTAAGACAGATGTATGGATAACAAAATTTAATAAGATTATTGTTACAAGCAGTACGCGGAAATTTCAGCTTTCATAGAAACGACAATTTGTTTCGAAAAGAAGAAACTGGTCACACTATGGTTAAAATTCTTTTACAGCGAAACTTAAAATTAAATTTGAACTTTTATATTTAACCCTCCTGGTTAAATATGAAAACTTAACCGTACTAAATCTTTAAAGCTTGCGTAAAACAAAACTTAACTATTCTGGAACTTTCTAAATATAATATAAGTGACTTGCAAAGTATTTTGTAAGGACGGTGAAAAATGGAAGTTTTGAATTTTCAAACTAAAAATCTAAGAGGAGATGGAGTGTTTTGTAAATATACTCAAAGTAAAAAGATTTGTGCTACCTTCGTTCTAGCAAATACTTTTAATGCATTTCCCCTACATAAATGCGAGAGCTTTTTTGCTTTAAAAGTAGCTACAAAGCTTAAATTTTACTTGCATATTATGCACCATATCGTTTTTTTTAAGCTAATAATATAGTATAAGACACTTGGTTTACCAATTTCCGTCCAATTTTCGAGAAAATGTGTTGAGTAGAGGTATTCCTTGCCGAGATTTGTGCTATTATTACCAAAGTGAAAAACTGAAAATATTCATTCCCACGAGTGGGAATTGAAACCATACCTATCGCTTTTTTAATCAGGCATAATACCACTGCGCCATGAAGGCCTCATAGTAGATATACTATATACATACCTGAAAGGACTTATATTTAAAACCAAATGCTAATAATAATTGTTTATATTCTCATTGTACCTTAGACTATTATTTTTTTTAGCTTCAGACTATACAGGCTCAGTTCGCACTTAGCAGGGTTAGTAGAGCAAGCCTAGGAACCTAGTTTTAAGACGTTTCGTTCTCATTAAGACACTGCCGTTCCTGATTTTCTGCCGGATTCTTTGGAAATTAAAATATTAAATATTTAATTTGCTCGACTGGAAATCGAACCCACAACCCGTCACGTTAACAGCCGCACGCTTGAGACTGGCCTCAATAATTAAAGGAACTTTACATCAAAAACAAAAGCAAAACTGTACAATAGACAAGTTTTACATTTTGAACTTTCATATCTTGCATCCCTTTTAGCCTCGAGGCGTTGTTACAAGTTGGTTGATGTATGAAATACTTGAAGTAACTCTCTTAACCGTTAATACACTGCAAGTTTGTGTCAAACTCTCCACTCTCCGTGGAACAGGGACAAATAAAGCTATCACTGTGTGTGCTTTTTGTCAATAGTTTCCAACAATACCGTACAGTAGTAGCACATTAGTCAACAATTAATTAAAAGTTGTACGAACGCAATGCGGCTTTTGTGCTGTGCTCATATTGTTGTGTTTTGTTTTGTGCCTAGAGAATTTTAAGTGTTTCATACGTTTTGTGAATAAGTTTGATAGCTGTATATGTAAGTAAGTATTCATTAAAAAATTGCGTTAAAAAAGTTTTGTTTTTTTTTAATTATTTTTTTTTTAAGTTTTGAAGTCGCTTTTTCACTCATACTTACGCTTGTTCGCCTGCTCTACGAATGACCTCAAGTGAGGAACGGAAATATCTCAGCACTAGGTTCCCAAGTTCTTTCTGCCTACCCTACCATAGAGGGATATCAGGGATACCACAGCGTGAAGCTCAAAAATAATCATTACCATAAACTAGAATTATTTTTTAAAATATATTTAGTCTAATACTTAGAAAATCAATATTGATATAATAAGCACCCATTTGCCGAATCCAGAAAAAAAATCAGTTATGAGAATATGGATAAGCTATAAAGAAACACACCAAATTTCTAAATATAAACAATAAATTATATTTACCAAAGTAAACTTCATAATTATACTTTTGACGTCATAATTAGCAGATATAAGGATCTAAGATCATTTGATTTTTACTTCGAAGTTTGTTTGAACATCGTTTAAGATTATTTGAAAAAGGATCGCGAATATCCTTAAGAGGGGAGCAAGAATTTTAATGATATTTCTTATGATGAAGACGAAACGCACTTAACTGCTTTTACTTTGACAAAAATTTATCAAGAATTTAAGGAAGAAAAAATATATTGATTATTATTATTAAAATAATATTGAATAAAAATAATTTGTTTAATTCTTTATGATTAGAAAGTGAGAAAGACACTGTTCTCCTACTATTTAGTTACTAAGAGTACAGTATTGTTTTACAAAACTATGGCAACAAAACGTTATTAGTTTATTAATTATTTATAAATTTAAGCGTAATTGAAATTTTAACCTACTACCACTTGCACGCCGAAATGACGACGGTTGTGAGTTCGATTCCCATTTAGAAAAATAAATACTAATAAAAATATTTCAAAATTGGTTTCATTGTTCTAAATCTGTGAGATGAGTGTATCCGAACACTAGATTCCTTCTACCCTGTTTTGCGGGAAAATGCGTGAAGCTACCACGCCGAAATTGCGCCATGACGTCTTCGCCGTTGAAAATCTTAAAATTTCTAAAACATTTCAAATAATATTTCATTTTCCAAAGCCATTCTACTTATAAGAATAAATTACGACAACCCTCTCCTTTCTTTCTAATATGTCTATTGAAATTTATGTCCAGAAGGTGGTTCAGAGGAGGATTTTATTAAAAAAGTTCAGACGTCCTTCGCATACGGTCATAAAACCAACTGCCATCATTATGTAAGTTTTAGGACGTTGAATAACATTTTAATTCCCTATAGCGAAATGACTTTTTTTGAAGCTTAAAAATATTTTATCTTTTTGTTGGCTTCACACTGTATACCAGGCGTGGAGAGTAGGCAGAGGGAACCTGGGAACCTAGTGTTAAGACTTCAATGAAAGATTGATTATATTAGTCTCATTTCCTCGCTCTGATGCTCTATAAATGAAGCGCGGCGTAGAGTTTCGCTACTCAACATGTCTTGAATGTCTTGAAAGTTGAGCAATGAATTGAGAATGGAATCTTATCACTAGGTTCCCTCTGCCAATCCTATGTGATCGGCATATTCCATATAATGATTATAACCATGAATTTTTAATATATTTTCCACAAAAAAAAACATAGAAAATAATCTTAGCATCTACTATTAAAACACTAGCGTTTGCTTTCAAATTGCTCAAACTCTTGACCGGCGATAATCAAACGAGCCCCGCCCACGTCACCGTTTGATGTTACATCTGAAACGACGCGACAAATTTTAATGAATCCAACCTTTAGATATTCAAAATTGGAACCACTGTTCCCTTTATCGTTTATTTTAGATAAAATATATTCCTGTAAATTTCCTTTTGAAATTCAATCTCTCAAATTTACGGGTAACAGCCGTAGATTTGCGGAAACCTCTAATGAGTGTTTGTTTAAGTTATTTAATTTAGTATTAAGATGTAAAACACAATTATAAAGGCCGTCTTAGTGAAGGGCACAAGTTGTAAGTTCGGCTCCCATGTAGGGGTTTGAAATATTTAATATTTTCGTTTCTTCGCTTCGACAAGACAAAGCGCGGCGTTGAGCTCCGACACTCAACACGCAATGCATATAGAGCTCGATAAAAAATGGAGAACGGAAGTGCTTTTATGGCACCGGAATGTCTTAACACTAAATTTCCAGGTTCCATCTGCCTACCCTGCTATATGAGGGATGCAGCAAGAAGCTAAATAAATATAATTATATAATAGCAAATTTTGGACCTATAAATATTACTTTCAATTGGCACCTCTTAGACATGTATTAACGAAAATTTATAAAATGGTACTATTATTTAAATATATGATATACAAACCAATTTACCTAGCATTCATATTAAAATGAAACAACAAAAAATTGTTACACCAAACCATTTCAGTAATAATAATCTTTTATGTTTATTATGATTTTTATAACATTGCAAAAAAGCTGTATAATGACGTCATTTTCTTAACGCGTGTAATTCATTTTTGTGTTCACGGTCGCGCTTTGCTTCATTCTTTCATATTTTTCTATAAATTGTATGAAATACTAAGTATTTAGTACGCAAGAACGATATTAACTTTATTTAGCATGGCTTAACTATAATATGGTTCAAATTTCACCAATATACCTACAAAATTCAACACGCAATGCCTCCAGAATTCGGCAGAAAGTGAGGAACGGAGTGTCTTAACACTAGGTTCTCTCTGCCTTCCCTGCAGTGTGCGGGATACAGCGTGAAGCTGATTTATTTTGATTTATTTTTACCTACAAAAAAGAACACTTTTTTGATTTCTATAGGCGCGTTTGTTTAACTTATAATTTTGTTTGCAACTCTAAATGTCCCTGTTTTGTTGGGAGTGAAAAAAGGCTCGTTTCAATAAAAGTTGCATACAACGCCGTTTACCACTATATATTAAAAAAAAAACTAAATCTGTTTTATCAGTCTATGGGTATTGTACTGTGACAAATAAATCGAGTGAAAGTTTGTAAATATGTATGTTCCATTTTCCAAAAAACTACTGAACGGATTTAGATAAAACTTTATCATCACCAGAACAACACAAAGACCGCAAGGTATATAAAGATTTATATAATTTAGCTATACTACAACAATATGTACAAGCGGACGGAGCTACACGGTGGGTCGCTAGTTATTTCTACAATTTTGTACTTATAATTAGCAACTGTATTTACTTATTATTTGTATTTTTTTATATTTTTCTCGTCCATATAACTTAACCTATATGCTTAATTTTAAGTATTTATTTGCACTTTCAGGGAGAACTTGTCTGTAAACGCGTCGGTTCGTTCGTTCGATTCTCTTTGGAGGGAATAGATATATTTAAATTATTTTTATTTCTCTGCTGTGTGGTAGATTCACTGGATTTTTTTGGTGACGGAACGAAAAAACTGTACAACTGTAAACTTAACTTAACTTAGCTTTACGCTGTACCTCTAGTCAAAGAGAACGGAGCGTCAAACGTTACGGTCTCTACATACCTCTTTCGCCTCGTCCACTGTCATCAACCTCTTCGTACATGCCCTCCGAGGGGTCCAATTTTCTGACTCTGTTGTTATTATTTAATCTTATCTTTTATTTTCTACCTTTTATTTATAGTAAAATTATAACTCTTGCAAATTATTGTAAGAGTTATAAAATTATTAAAATAATATACTATTAAATACTATAAAAATAATTCGAAATGTGATAAAAATGATGTCGTCCACTTGACATACTGACACATCATAATAATCTAAAAATATATATTACTAAAAATGAAAAAATATAATTGTTCAAGTTAACATCTACGACGCGACGGATCAAGTTTAATTAAGAAACTGGATTCGACTGAACATCTTGATGAGAAATATTCAACTTAAAATTTCCTTCAATGTCCTCTCTCAGTACAGCTTATACCGAAACTCACAACTGAGAATGCTCTTTTGTTCGTAGAAAACTTAAACAACTTTACACTTTCAATGAATACTTTTAAGAAGGAAGAATTGTCTTTTTATTTGCTTGTTTTTTATCTTCACGTATCTAATGATATTTTGCTTATTTCACATTAAGTAGAAAAAATCTAGACTCAAGTTATTTTATTATCTTTTTGACACTGATTTTTTTTTCTTTTATATTTTGCTTAAGAAACTCTAGCAGATGAAAATATTTTTTAAGTTTATGTTCACATATTCACAAATGGAAATCAAGTTTACAGATATCGCGAATACACTTAAGGCTGTAAGTAGATACTTTGCAATTCGGACCTCGGAAACCTAGTGTTAAGACACTCTATTTCCATTACGACACTTTCTTTCCCCATTTTACGCTGAATTCTGGAGGCATTACGTATTGAGTAGAGTCGTTTAACCTCGACCTCAGAGCGAAGAAATAGAAATATAAATTTAAGTAAATATTTCATCTCCTCGAGTGGGGATCGAACCCACAACTAGTCGGTTTTACAGTCACACTTCGTGCCGTGCAATGAAACATATTTCCAATTATTGAACTTATATACCATTTTATTTCCAAGTAAAAAAGACTTATAGACAATTATAAAGTAAGTACAAAGTATGTCAAAAGCTTCATCCCTCAACAACTTGGATTTTATTTCTCTCATAATCAGCTAGCTTCTCTAAGTAATAATTTTTAAAGGGTAAAAATGCAACTTTGTTGTTATGGTGGAAGTGACTACATAAGGAACGATCTCAGAGGGATGGTAAAACCAACCTATCCCTTTTCTTAACAAAATGCATTTTTATTTGCATATAAAAGTTCAGTATTTATTAATGAAATATTTTCTGTTAATTTAAAAAAATAATCTTGAATCATAATAAAAGCTAGTAGCCTATTAGAATAAAGTTAGTACTTTAGACAAAATTGTAGCAAAATGATGTATTTTACTCTTTTTGCAATAAAGAAAACCGATCCAGTGCGAGTCGGACCCACGCACCGGTGGTTTGTAAGTCAATAGGTCAACTTATAAAAGTTGTCAAACTTAAGTTTGTGGGCGTTCAGCGTTAAGCTGCAAATCTAATTTTAAGTTTTTTTTCCATGAAATATCTTAAAATTTTTACTTATCAGATTTTTTCCTTTATTTTTATTATAAGTTTTCACTTCGTGCTAAATTTATATACCTATAGGTTTTGTTTACGCGGCAAGTTTCATACAAAACGTAGCAAACACGATGCATAAATGCTGTTATCTTTTGATTGCGCTAACTTAGAAACTTGGTTTTTATTGTGCTCGAAGTTACTATAGACTTGAATATAAAAATATATTAAATAATAAAATAACATGAATTTTCACTTTCGTCATACGGGCAGCAACGTGATCCTATAAGGGTTTCGTTTTTACCTGTGGTACGGTACCCTAAAAAAATACAACAGTTAAACATTTATATACTGGGTTCGAGAATATAAATATGCTTGTTTCAAAATATAAATAAGGATACTAAAAAGGCCAGGTCAAAGAAAATTTGGAATTAAATTAGCGTTGATTAACATGATCTATTAAATGATATGTACAAAGAATATATCAATATATGAGTCCCTTGAGTGACCAAACTTATAATCACAGCGTGTGTAGTTTCATTCTTTCATATTGTGTTAGGTTTTTTTTTACTTCTCGGTGTATCCTTCATACAGCAGTCTAGATAAAAGGAATCTAGAGTTAAAACACCACTTTCCGCCTAATTTTCGAGGTATTGCGTTTATTGGTAGAACTAAAGGCCGTATTGTTTTGTAACCAGAGGTAGAAATAAAAAATATTAATTCTCACGAATGAGAACCGAAACTACAGCCGATGAGTTACAGTAGAACGCTGTGCCGCTGGACGCACGGCCTCATAGCTTCGTGTTAGGACGATGTTGTAAATTGAAAACATTACAAAAAAAACATTGAATACGTTAAAAAATATATACTTTAATTTAAACACTAGATACACACACAAAAATATTTATCTTAATTTATAAATTATAGGCGACTAAATAAATCAAATCAAATCAGCTTCACGTTACATCGCACACATAGCAAGGTAGGCAGGAATTCAGTGTTAAATCACTCCGTTCTCCAATTTCCGCTGTACTTTTCGAGGCCTTACGTGTAAAATAGTGGAACTCAACGCCGCCGGGCTACAAAATTTAAATAACAATAATATAACATATACCCATCTACATATACTTAGCTAAAACCTCACATTACTATTCAACCACCTGACTATGCTTATATAATACCCTCAAATAATCCTTCAGATCTTTATCGAACGTTCAAAGCCATTTCGTAGCCAATAAAGCAGGTCGTAAAACTTTGTAGGGTTAAATTTCTATGTGGATAGAATAAAATGTGAAGATGTAGAATAAGCGTTATAATTTTACAGTGTAATGCATTTAAAGTAAAATCTCTTTTGAAATGGTTGAAATTGTTCTCACTATTTATAGGTCGATGTCGATGAATTTTGGAAGCATTTCGTGTTGAGTGGCAGAACTCCACGCCGCACTTAGCCTCGACACTAGAGCGAAGAATTGGAAATATAAATTTAAGTAAATATTTAATCTCCTCGAGTGGGGATCGAAACCACAACCAGTCGATTTTACAGTCACACTTCATGCCGCTGCGCCACGATTGGCCTCAGTTATATCAGTAAAGTGTAATTATTTACTAACAACCCACTTAAAACTAGACCTGACATTTTGTTCGTGAATTTCTGTGACCTTTCCGTGAAAGACTGGCTTGAATTAACAAATAGAATATAATGGGAAATGTTTCTAAGCTAGCACGCGATTTTATTTTCAATAATTTATTTATAGAAAATAAAATCTAGTCCAGTCATTGAGGCCAGTCGTGGCGCGTGGGTACTAGTGTGTGACTGTAAACATGACTGGTTGAGGTTTCGATATCCACCCGAGTAAAGAAATATTTTATATTTTCATTTTTTCGCTATGGTGTCGAGGCAGAGAAGCTTTATAATTCAGCGGAAAGTGAGGAGCGGAGTGTCTTAACGCTAAATTCCTTCTGCTCTTCCTACTCTGCTGTGTTCGGGATATAGCGATAATATATGATATGCCAATAAATACGATAGATATGTAACGTGTAAACTGATTTTACTTATAAGAATTCATAATCAAACACTTTTTTTTAAGTTCATGTTTTCATAAATAAAATGAGAGCATGGCGTTAATTTAATGGAATAGAGCTATTACAATAATTGAGTATAATTTATTTATTTGTATTATTCTCATAAAACTTTGCTTACTGACATTTTGGGAGAAAGCTGGGTTAGTCCGTCTTAACAATGGGATCTTTCTACTTAACCTCACCTTGTACGTGATGATAAAAAAATATTAGAAAAAAACGTGTTACGTAGTATCCCACATAAAACAGGGTAGGCAGGCGGATCATAATATTAGAACACTCTGTTTCAAACTTTCTGACTAATTGTAGGAGAAATTGTCTGTAGCGTCGTGGAACTCAACGCCGCGCTGACTTGATATCGGAGCGATTTAATTTCATTAAAAATCCTCAACTATCGCGTTTACAGCCAGAAGCAAGTATCAGAATCAAGTACTCAAGTTGAAAAAAACAATATATAACCAAATAGCTGACTAATAAAGTCATAAATATATGTATTTAAATATAATTAATTAGATTCTTAGAAATAATCTTTCCTTCTCGCACCGGCGCAACGGTAACCGTAATACTTTGACATTATCATGTCTTGCCAAGGGTCATATTGTCGTTAGCTTTATCTACATGAAACAAAATATTTTGGCGAAGTACTCGTTAATACAGGTTATTATTATATGACACATATGTCAGCCTTTGTAAGCCACATGAGGAAAAAAATCTTAACATTATTATTTTTTTATAGGTTGAAACTGTATTCTTACACGCGAGACCAGGCAGGCAGAAGAAACCTAGTGTTAAGATACTCCGTTCCCTATTTTCCACCGATTCATTTGGACACTAAAGTGAAGAAATTAAAATATTAAATATTTCATCTCCTCGAGTATATCGGTATAAGTATATCTCTATCGAGCATGTTTACGATCACATACTTATGCCCCTGCGCCACTTCTCTCTGCTTACCCTACTTTGTGCGGGCTAGCAGAGAGACTAAAAAAACTGTTGTATCATATATTTTCATAGGTTAAAGAAAGCGAACTCAAGAATACGTCACACTCTCCACTTTTTTTTTGTTATTTTTAATTTATTTCTAACACACAGTAAGGCTTAGCTAAGAATATAAAACCTGATATTAAGATCTGAATTGTTACGTCTATGGAACTACCTTCTTTAATGAGAACATCCCAACAGGCATTTTATGCTAAGCCTTGGCAAGTATATAAACGGTTTACAGTGTTTTCGATAACCATCTTAAGGATTATTTCTTACCATTAGTAGTATTGAGTATTGAGGCCAGTCGTGGCGCAGCGGCACGAGGTGTGACTGTAAAAACGACTGGTTGTGGGTTCGATCCCCACTCGAGGAGATGAAATATTTACTTAAATTTATATTTCCATTTCTTCCTCTGGTGTCGAGGTTAAGCGCGGCGTGCGAAGTGGCGGAACTCATCGCCACGCTTTGCCTTGACACCAGAGCGAAGAAATTACGATATTAAATATTTTATTTCCTCAAACAGGTTCTATACCTATTTGAGGAAACACACCATCCCCCCACAACTGTCGCGTTTACAGTCACTCACTTGTCTCAAATTTTATCGTTATTTATACTCGTACATATTCGTTTAGTCCTGTAGTTAAATACGAATTATTGTAGCTAAATACATATAGTAATTTATGCTAAATTAAAAAAAAATGTCTGGCCTTAAGGCTCGGGCTGGAATTCTTAGTATTATAATAAAAATAAAATGTAAATATATGTAAATGACTATGGTAGACTGTAGGAACAAAATTTGCTCTGATGGTAAAAATCGGGACAAGCAATATACAAGAGTGTGGAAATGGAATATATCTATAGTATAGAAATTAGTATGCGTAGTATACATATTTAAATAGGATAGTAACATTTGATTTTTTTTAGCTTCACGCTGTGTAAATAGGGCAGATGAGCAGAGGTTTGTGTTGAGACACACTTCTGTTCCCCACTTCCCGACGTATTCTGAAGGCATTGCGTATTGACTGTCGGAACTTAACGCTGCGCTTTACCACGTGCTCTGGTAACGATACCAGAGCGAGGAAATACAAATATTTTATATTTAATTTCCTCGAGTCGTAATCAAACTCACAACTTGTCGAGTGTACAGTTGCGCGATTGTTCCCCTGCGCCACGACTGGCCTCAATTTGTTTTGAAATCGGTGATCAGTCATTTCTGACCTTTGAATACATTTATTTTGAATAATTTTCTATAACCATAACTCAAGTTTTAATTTTTAATAATTTCAGAAATTAAAAGAAAGAAATGACACTTATTTTGATTTTTTGATTCTATTTCAGTGAAATAAGAGCAACGGCGGTACTAAAAGTTAGAAGACTCTCAATAAATTTCTCATCCATTAAAATTTATCGCGTCGTTTGATTTCAAACATCAAACAGTATTTCAGCTTTAATCATTTATTGGGTGTTGAAAATTAATTTGTTAAAACATTCAAATATCTAGTACTATTTATCTTTTAATTGATGAGCTATAATTACACAAAGTATTATTTCTACACTTTATATTTTAATAGTATATAGCCCACAATTAGAAAAGATAAATACTTATTTAAAAAATTGAACTTAGCGCGACGTGAATCCGCGCCTCTTGGAAATCGTGCAAGCGCTTTGTCCACTAAACTTGTTTTGAACGGATCTGGGTCAATTTTGTTAGGTACTTAAAAAAAAATTACAAAATGGGATTTAACCTTTCGGTTTCTAAGAATAACATTTTTAAAATGTAAAAATATTTAACTTTATTTTTCTTTTATTTATTTTTACTTTCTTCCACGCTTACCGGATTAGGTAGTGAGGTCGTAGTGACTTTATTTCGTTCTGGTCGGAACACTAAGCTGAATTTTTTTCTTGTTGGGTTATATTATCCAATTTTGCAGTTGTCTACCTAAGTAAACATTTTAATTTGGTATATTTTGTTAGTAGCTTCATGTTTTTTTTTCCATACAGCAAGGTATATAGAGAGTATATAAAATGTATTCCAGGCCAGACGTATAAGCGTGCGGTTGTGGGTTCGATTTCACTCTACGAAGTAAAATATTTATTATTTTCATTTTCTCGCTCTGGTAATGAGGCATTTTTGATAGTAAAACACTCTATTCCTCACCCACCGCCGAACTTTCAAGACATAGCATGGAGAACTGAAATGCAACAACTATTATCACACGTAAAACAAAAAAAATAAGAATACTTTGCTGAAAAAATGTGAAGAATAATTTTAATAGCGTCTCAACAATATATAAGGTATTCGACATTTATCAGCTTTAAAATTTTTATCAACTTTATGATTTCACTTAATTGGATTATGGCGTGGCCGCTAATGCAAATCCAATGTAAAATGCGTAATGGTACAAATGAAACAAAAAATGTTTGAATTATTCATCTGATATTATAAATTTCTTAAATACGTATATATAATTTTTATAAATATGGTAATCAAATCAACTTCACGCTGTATCCCGCACACAGCAGGGTAGGCAGAGGGAACCTAGTGTTAAGAAGTTTCTTAACACTATGTTCCCTCTGCCTACGGAACGGAGTGCCGTTCCCCACTTTCTACCGAATTCTCGATGCTAATGTTTAGATAAAATAAAAATGTTTCATACTTTACTTGAGATAGAATTAAAATTAAATATAAAATATGTTATTAAAGAATCAACCCGTTTATACCCGCGCGTTGGTCTGTGAGACCGATAAAAGTTTTCAAATTTGTTTACTATCGCAGAAACGCTAGCGAGTCATGTCGAGTCATGTCGGTTGTTGCTCGCCACGTGCTAGTACGTACGTATAGGTGTAATTTTTTGTTAACAAAAAAATATTATGTATATATAGATATAAACTTGAATTCATATATATATTGACATTGAACGGCCTATTTTGCCTAAAGAATTTAAGTTATTTTCAGTTAATTATTTTAATTTTTAATAAGGTCGTGGTCGCGGAGAAAAGTCTAGTTTATTCGGGCTCATGCATCACCTTTATTGACATAAAGCCAACCTGACTAAATATTAAATAAAAAATATAAATAAAAATTACTGAAAAGAATTCACCATTCGAGTACCATATAGTGAAAAGCTTAAAACGATGCCTGGACATTGCGACCCAAAAATAAGCTAAAAAGCGTCCTTAGCATTAAAATTGTGTCTGAATGAGCTGAAATGAATGACCTATAGTATAATATAGAAATATTGTATATATTATAGAAATATTACGCTGTATCTTTTGACAAATTTAAAGATATATTTTTTTGTACTTTAAAATTGTAGTCTAATTAGTAAAGTCATTCTGTATTAAATTGCAAAAAAATCATATAAAATTTACAGCAGCTGCAATATAGAAAAATATGTACATACTATTTTAGCTTTAGTAGAATCGTTATTCGTGTTTCGGTTAACCTAAATAGAAACCAGTAAGATTTATAGTGTTTTCAAACAATATTTATGAATGTCGTTTATTATTCAGCATACATAGTGTAATCGGATCTAACGCACTTTTCGATCTTGGCTTTTTCTATAGATTTTTGTGGTTATTAAAAATTTTATTTTCATCATCAATAAGGTTATCACGGTTTGGCTAGAATAGACTGCTGTCTAAGCAAGTTTGAGAAAAGGATGTAAGTTCAAATCTTACTAAGCACGCAGAAAATTTGAATAATTTTGAAGAAAATTATAGAATCGAAAACAGTGTCATACTTCATATAAAACAGTGTTTTTTTTATGTTAACAGAGTCCATGCTAATCCAGATGTGGCGCAAGGGCACACGCGTGCGGCTGTGGGTTCGATTCCCACTCGACAAAATGGAATACTTATTTGACGTATTTTTTATATATTTTTTTTAAATAAACTTATTTTCGATCGAGCTTCGAATTATTACAATCAATCGCTTCCTAAGTGTGCCAGGATAGTGTCAATTCAATATCATGATCAGTGATTACTTTATTCAGCATATTTTATTCACTTTTATTGGATTTTTACACGACAGATATAAAATATTTACGAAATAATAAAAGGCAAATATTATTATCAAATGTTAGTAGGTCATGTCAAAAAGTATAAATATTTATTTATTTTAAGAAAATAAGTAATTTTATAGCAGGGAATTTGGAATATATGAAAGTTCATTTATAAATGCAATTTCCTGAAACGTATATTATATGAGTATGCAGCAAAATATTTTATTTTGTTGTATGCTAAAATTAATACATGTTTCAGGGACTTGCATTTATTTATGAACTTTATAACCTTATGATAATTCAATTATTTTATATATATAGCAGCAGGCATAAAGAACCTTGTCTTGACTATCTGCGACTGACATGGTAGTCTCATAGACACCGCGAAATATAAAATTCGGTTTATTACCACTGATTTAAACTCCGCCGCTTTCAGTACCCTACTATTATGAGATTACGTTACGGATAGTGGCAGGTGATAGCAGATAGCCCACTAGTCCATAGAAGTAGGAAAGTGTCCACGAGACTACCACTTCAGTAAAATGATTATATTTTCATACTATCTTTATTTAGGTAATGTATTATTTTTTATTAATTTACGTTATTTTAAAATTTGATTGTATTTACGTAAATTATATTTACTTATATTAAAAATAGAATAAAATTGTTAAAAAAATAGTAAAGGAAACTAAATATTGTTTGTGTGATTGTTCAAAGGCTATTTTTCTTGGAAAATTCTCAAAAAAAGATGTAATTTTTAAACTGTCTAATTTTATATTCAACCATTAAATTTATTGCATATTCCCTAGAATGATTAGAATAATAGTCAATTTTCCAAATATCTTATGTTAAATATAAATGAAGTTGGTTTTTTTTTTGTGTCATTAACGTTAAAGAAGAGATTTATAGAGTGAATTATGTAAAGTCAATAAATACTTTTAACATTTTTAAAATGTTATTCCACATTTAGGAAAGAAAAATACTTATTTGAAAACGTATAAAGAAGTTGTAACAAGCGTATAAAAATTTCGACGTAGGTTGACGAGAAGTTTCCAAAAGGGCATGGGTTCGAGGTTCAAATTTTTATACGTTTTCTAAATAAGTATCAATAAATACTGTTTAATTTTAAAACTAAACATTGTTTTCTTTATTTAATATGAATTTAACAAAAAAATACCAGTTATCTAATAAATATAAATAAAATAGCTACATAAGTTATTAATATAAAAATATTTGCTGTTTAAAAAGGTGTCTCGTAGACTACCACGTCAGTTTAATTGTAAAAATTGAGCCACATCAGTTAGAGAAGTTTAAGACACTTCGTTTCCTACTTTCTGCTGAATTTTTTTAAGGCATTTCATATTGAGTTGGCGGAACTCAAAACTGCGCTTTTGCCTTGGTACCACAGTAAAGTCTTTTTTTTTATTTATCATCACTTGCCTAATAATGAGGCCGTTGTAGCGTAGCGATGCAGCCTCTTATTGTAAACGTGGCGGTTGTGGATTGGATTCTTATTAGGCTCTGGCAAGAATACAAGGCGCGGCGTTGAGTTCTGCCAACTCAACACGAAATGCTTCAAATTTACAATACCTCTAAAATCAGGCGGAAAGTGAAGATCAGAGTGTCGTACCACTTAGTTCCATGTGCCTACCCTACCCTATATGCGGATATAAAAATTCATTATTTGCATAAAATTAAAAAAAACATAAACATCACCTACTACAAAATGAAGCAATTAAACACATCATAAAATAAATAACCTACATTCTTGGTACTAATTTTCATATTCAAGCTTAAATTAAGCTTTTAATATTCATTTTTAGTTCCACTTTTATTTAATAGGTGCTATATGTTACGTTATATCTCTAAAACGTCTGTCCCGTTAAATCCAAGTACCTATATGAGCTCTCTCCAGATTAAATTTTGCAGAATACTAAAATAGTACGAGTGCGTATCTGGGTAAATAAAATTCTATTTCTTTTATTAAATGACTAAGGCTATAAAGCTTTCCGTTTTATATTAACTTGTATAAAAATAAAGATAAAAATTGATAGCGTACAATTTTTTTTATTTTATAGTCTGTTTACTGTAGTAATAAATATAATCTTTGAATTTTTTGAATCAAAAAATATTTTATGGAGAATAAAAACTTTCTTTTATTTAGGAGAGCTTTATTAAAATAAAGGTAATAAATTTATAAAAATAACTTGCACGATATTGAGTTTGATCATATAATGGTACCTTGAAAATTAGTAAATGAAATTGCATTATCACTTTTTGAAATAGACCAAGGTTACTATGAGATTCTTATTTTCTAGTAATCAGCTAAATCGTATATCAGCTTCACGCTGTTCCGCACACAGCAAGGTAGGCAGAGAGAACCTAGTGTTAAGACACTCCGTTCCCCACTTTCTGCCGAATTCTGGAGGCATTGCGTGGTGAGTGGCAGAACTCAACGCCGCGCTTAGCATCGACACCAGAGCGAAGAAATGGAAATATAAATTTAAGTAAATATTTCATATTTCGTATATATATAAAATATGTATAAATATATATTATTAATAACAGTATGAATGACAAAAGAATAAGTACGTCGCCGTCGACTTGTAAGATATTAAAATTCTTTAGGATTTAAAGGCTAGTCGTGGGGCAGTGGCACAAGCGTGTGACTGTAAATGCGACAGGCAGTGAGATTGATTCCCACTCGGAAAAACGAAAGATTTAATATTTTCATTTCTTCGGTCTGGTGTCGAAGTAAACTATAGCGTAGAATTCCGCCACTCAATACGCAATGTCTCCAGAATTCAAACCAAAAATATAGGTATTGAAGTGTCTTAACACTCCATCTGCTTACTCTGTTAGCTATTACATAATATTGAAGAGACCATAGTAGCGCAGTGTAATAAGGGTATGACTGTAACGCGACGGTTGTGGGTTTAATCCCTACTCGAAGGAAAGAATGATTATTTCTTATTATTTCCATTTCTCTGCTTTGGATCCAAGGCGTTGAGGTCCGTCTCGTGAAGCTGATTTTACATAATATTGTAGTCAAAAACAGCCAAAAGATGACAAATATAAAATACAATGAACTAAACGTCTATGCTTTATAGCTTTAAAAATAATCTACATTTCTTTAGGCAGTTCATCAAGTTAAAGGGAAAAAGCTCGAGTTGTTTGTTAAGGAATTAAGTTGTCTTGATTATTTATGAGCCGCGCTTCGTCTTATCGTAGTTCAAAGTTGACTTTTTTTTAACAAAATCCATTGTCTTAATGAAATGAGGCTAGGGACGTGACGCTATCAAAGTGTCTGCGAAATAATGAAGTAAGTGTCTCTACTGTCAAATATATATTATTGTTTGTTTTTTTATGCGTTTTTTTTTCTATTTTCTAACACAGTTTAAATATTCAGTGATATAATTAATCACTTTACACAACAAATTTCAATGTATGATAAAATATTTAAAATCTCTCTAACATTTTCCAGCTCCACGCTTTTTCACACGTAGTGAAATAGCAAATCTGGTGTCAAGACACTCCATTCTCTGCTTTGCTTCCGAATTCCTGTTCGACATTATTCGTATGAATGCATACAATTTAAATCTCTTGCAACATTTCTTGAATATATCTCAAAATATAAATATTTCACATAAACGAAGAATTTTATATTGCTAATATATTTGCATTCTTCGAGCATTTTTCGAATTTACCAATAATATAAATATTTCTAAAATATAGGATTATGCATGAACAAAACCATCTTATAAATAAACATTATCATATAAATGGGAAAAGCAAGTACAGATTAATAAAATTAATGGCTTTCTCAAGTAAGGGGCCTGTTTGTTGCGGGATCGATAAATAACTAAGTCCAACCGACGATCCGAGATTATGAGACATTTATCCAATATACTTGAGAATTTAGAAGTTTTTAATATGTTTAACATACAAGATTCTTTAGTGCTATCATAAAGCAATTTCTGCTTTAAATATTTCTGGAATATTTCTTAGATAGAAGAGTTTTAGCTATTTTAAAATATATCTGCTTTGTGGAACTTTTTCACAGTATAAAATTTTTCTTTAATTAAATATTAACATTTCTTTTAAAAGAGTAAACCAGGCTAAATATATTTTAATTTTAGTATATAAACTTTTTCATATTGTTAGTCTTCGACAGTTAAAACGATACCGTTATTTGTTTACCGTTGATTTTGTGGAGGAAGTTACTTAAAATTGACTTATTATATAGAGCATTTTTTTTCATCATATCAACGATTTTATAGTAAAGAAAGCAAATTGGAGCCATCAAACAATATTAGTTGCAATATAGAATTTATTAATTTATGTATTTTATGTTATGTATGAAAACTTTATTCTTTAGCTTCACACTGTATTCCGTATAGGCAGTGGGGACTTAGTGGTAAGACAGTCTTTTCTTATATTAAATATATTTTGATTTGAGTCAACTAACTATTCCATAACTATTAAATATTATGTTAATTGACTTAAGCAAAACAAAATTTGGTTTTTTCCTGCACTCGACAAGGGATGTGGGGCTGGGAATTCCACCGCCGTTCCCGACTTGCTGTCGAATTCTGGAAGCATAACACGTTGAGTGGTGAAATACAACACCACCCTTTGCTTGACACCATAGCAAAGAAATGAAAATGTTATATGTTTAGTTTCCTGGCATGGGAATCAAACCCAAAATCCGTCACGTCACAGTCACACGCTTATGACACGACTGGCCTCTATGGAATATTACCTCTATTTATATTGATATTGTACATAAAGTAGAAATATTTGTTCATATCTAAGTGGGTCTTTGTGTATTTTAGTAAATCGAATTCCTTCAAACAGATAGTTTTACATTAAAAGTGTTTACAGTTCAAGATTGACTCATGTCAAATATAAACAAAATTAAAGTTGTGTTTGTTCCATTATTCTCGCTAAAGTACATAACTTGCATTATAAGATAATATGTTACTGGTGGTACTTGAGGCCAGTCGTGGCGCAGCGGACAAATTGTGACTATAAAACCGTCTGGTTGTGGGTTCGATTCCTATTCGAAGAGATGAAATATTTATTTAAATTTATAATTCCATTTTGTCGCTCTGGTGTCGAAGTAAAGCGCGGCGTTGAGTACTGCCACCAGGCAGAAAGTGGGGAACGGAGTGTGTTAACACTGGGTTCCCTCTGCCTACCCTGCTCTTTGCGAGATACAGCGTGAAGCTATGTCAGCTTCATGCTGTATTCCGTACACAGCAGGATAGGCAAAGGGAACCTAGTGTTAAGACTTTCCGCCTAATTCTGAAGGCTATTCTACACCAGAGCGAAAAAATTAAAATATAAAATTAAATAAATATTTGATTTCCTCGAGTGGGGACCGAAGCCACTACCGTCGTATCAGTAATACAGTCTTATCTACACATATACACCCCCTGCGCCACGACTGGCCTTTAAATAAACTATGTAGTAATGTAAATATACAATAACACTATGTATGGTATTTCATAATAATTAGCCAAATTCGTTAAAATATTGATAAAATAAATGAATAAATTGAACTAGTTGATCGACTGGCCGACTGACAGATCCAATTGATTGATTGGGATAAATCACTTCACTCTCGTTTTATGGTAATTTGTAAAGAATTACAGACAATTGTTGTTTAAAGTTTACATTTACTACATTTTCTATTATATATAGAAAAAAGAGTTTCATCGTCAAGTACTCAAAAACTTTATTTTTCCTTTGTTTATGAATCTATCAATTAATTACTACTTTTATATTATTTCTTCAAATAATAATAAATCTGAATAAACACATGATATATTTTAATGGTACAATATACTACTAACTTTCGAAAAACTTTTGAATATCAGTGTATTACTATATGAAGTGAGTGACTCACAACAAGATGCGCTGTTGATATATTTTTACTTTAAACGTGTCTGTAATACAGTCTATATTACAATAAAATTGACAGATAAAACAAATTCTCTTAATTATACCGAAAAAAAATTCTACCACTTTCAAGAACCTTCGACACGAATTCAAGATCTACCATATTGGGTAGTGGATCTCAACGCTGCGATTTGTTTTGCCAGTTCTGAGAAAAAAAATACTACTATTAAAAAAAACAACGAACATAACTTTAAATTGTTGGAACAATATATTATTTTGCGTATCGAGTGCTTAGGATATCGATTTTTAATCGGTTTTACCTCTATAGAAATTGTATTAGCCTTTTAAACCTATTACATGTACATAACGTCACGCGGCAACGACGTTAAGCAGGTAAGGTATTAAATAAAATTTTATAGTGAAATGAAATGTTAACCTGTTTATTATTTAAAGGCTATTGGAATTCTACTAATTACTCTTAATATGAGACTCTCATTCATTATTGAAGGTGTATTTTAGGTTGGTTTAATCGTTTTTGGTAAATTATAAATATTACCACGTAGTACTAGTTTGTATTAAACTTACTGCTTTATTAAGGTTTTTTTAGCAACCAATTTTTCATAACGAAGCCAGAAGCTCAACACGAAATATAATGAAAGGAGTACCTCGACCAGTAGGTTCTCTCTGCTTATCCTATTATACGCAAAAAAAAGTGAAGCTGTATTTTTTAACAAATTATACACAACCATTATAAAATACTTTTCTCAAAAATGTATGAAAACTTAAACATAGCGGTACTTAAGCCCACGCCTTTAGGAAATCAAATGAAGCTATGTATTTATTTGTTGTTTTTTAAATATTTAATACGTGCAGAATAAAAATCTAACATTAAAAAAAAATACTAACATACAACTCCTAAAATCCCTTACCTTACATACTACTCATAAAATCGTATAGAACATCACATAGAACTCCTAAGCCAGCTCCTTAATTAGTAGAAGTAAATGTTAATTAAAATATCCACCTCACAATACCTACGCCCGGCCCGCTAAATCTTTAACACAATGAAACTAGGCTTTGCCCCTTTACGCCTTCGCCATGCAAATTAGGTCGAACCGCACAAAAGCCTATGCTCCTCTATTCTATAGTATTTGATCGTATTTACCTGAAACAACTAGTCTTTGTTCCACTGGAAGTCATAGTTAAATTTGTACTTTTCATCTGAATGAGGTTGAAATTTTATTGGTTATTTTTAAAAATATCTAGAAGTGAAGGATTGAGGCCGTCATGGCGTAGGAGCACAAGCGTGTGAATGTAACGCGACGGTTGTGCGTTGGATCGCTACTCGGGAAAGTGCAGTTATATATATTAATGTTTTTTAGTCATTAAACAAGCAATGCCTCAGAAATTGGGTGGAAGATGGGAAACGTAGTGTTTATACATTAGGTTCCCTCTGCCTACCCTGCTATGTACGGAATATCAAAAAAAAGGAGATGTACAGTCTTCTTATATGTAACTATTTTTTATTTGGTTTATTATTTTTGGTATTATATTGAAATACAGGCTGCCCCCGTGCGGTTACGCCCGCTTGAAATATAGGAATGCTTATTCTAGAATATTTAAGAAAAACGATCAAGCGCGAGTCGCCCATCCAGGGTTCTGTACCAATTTCAAGACTGTGATTGGGAAATATCTTATAGGTTTTGATGATGCGGAGAATATATGTAACAAACTCAAGTTTATGGGCATAAACACTTATATTGCGTGAAATTAAAGTTACACGCGTGTGTCACTGCGCCACGATGGCCTCATTATGTAGTTTAAAAAAGGAGACTGAAACAATTGCATACATTCTTGGCCCAGAATGTAAAGAGATGAAAATATTATAATTTAATAGATTTTGGTACATCATTCTCTCCCTGAAAATTCTGTCAGTTTTGAAAATCTGAGGGCTGATGTATTAGAGATTGAGTAAAAGTGACAGTACCACAATTCACATAGTGAACCATATCCATAGCGTAGCGGTCGTTAAATCCAAATCATTTTAGTGTCCACTAGGGAGCAAGGGAAGTATAAAATACGACCTTTGCTTAAGCAATACATGCATGCATGCAATAACGCATCCAAATGAACGAAACAAGTGAAGCAAAAAATGCAAAAATCATTAGGCAAAGTGTCAATGTCAATCAGCTGTCACATGTGTCATTTATAATATAATTGATTTTCATCGACTCAAAATGGATTTCTTTTGGTTTTTCTAATAAAATAATAAAAAGTGAAATAATGATACAAAATATTTCTTAATAAAAAAATGCTTTAAAAATCTGACTTACCGACTTACCTACCGCTACCAAATACTTAAATGTAATTTTCACTTGTGATATTCTCAAGTTAAGCTTTCTTACTTTAACTCAACCCTAGTAAATAGATAGATAATCATACTTTATTGTACTTAAAATTGGAAAAGGAAAAAAATAAGAAAAATCTTAAAATAAATACAGACTGTGCAAAGGCAGTCTTATTGCGAATAGGAATCACTGACTGACAATCTTTGAAGAGATGAATTTAATTGTAAGAGATTCTGGCTAGTGTAAATTCAGAAAGTTTCAAAGTTATAAATTAAATAATTACCTTATTTCTACGTTTAACGTACTAACAACTAAAAATTACTTATGTATATTAAATAACGATTACCCAGGATACTTGAGGCTAGTCGTAGGCGCTGATGCATAAGCGTCCGATCACGAACGCGACGGGTTGTGGATTCGATGCCCACTTGGAGAAATTAAATAATTAATGTTTTCATTTTCTCGCTCTGGTAACGAAGCAAAGCGCGGTGTTTGTTCCTGTACAAGAAGTATAGGAAAAAATTAAATTTAAAACTATATTTAAGCCCAGTTCAAACAAAAAACTGATAAAAATATAATATGACGCTTCAAATTTTACAATTTTGTGAAACGAAATATGCATACCAAATGAAGAAAGCAGGTCACTGCAAAACTCCTTCTCTATTCATGAAGCAATTTAAATAGCTAGAGGTTACGAGCTTTTACGAACGAGGATGAACACACGCACTGCCACGTAAGGCCAATCGCCAGGTAGGTCTTCACTATATGCATAGAATATATTACAGATTTTCACTTCATTTTTAAAGAAATTTTTCTCTTAAATTTTCGAAAAAATTTAGCTTACGTTTTTATATTTTTCGTGGAAATTTCTTTCTGGTGTAGAATTACTATATTTTCTTTAACAAAATAAAGTTAAAAAAAAACACGCAGAATTTTAAATTGACTTTCCAATGATTGTTCGTTGTTTGGAAATTTTTACCAAGCCACCAAAAAGTAAAAATTTATACATATTTCATGAAAAAAAAAACATTACAAATTTGTGGTTCATGTCGTAGAAAATGATATAATGTAACAGTATGTAGTACCTTGTGTATGATGTAGTAAAATAAATAAATAATAACAATAATAATATGTATGACAATACACATGATTAACATAGTTCATTATGAATAATATAATCAACATATTTTTAATACTATATTGATCCAGAGTAGTTTTTGTATAGATGGCCCGAATGTCGCAACCATCGTTTTACAAGAAGGAAGGAAGGCAGCGGTCCGTCGCGGTCGGTCAAACTCTTAAGTACTACGGTACTAATATATGTAATAATTCAAAACTTACATATTATTAGCAAAATATGTATAGGGACGACCGACGTAGAATTTTGACCAATATTATATATTGCATGTAGCTTGACGTTGTGGAGGCGGACGTGATGGTTTATGTAAACTGACTGCTATAGTGACATTAAGTTAGTGTCATGGGGTGACTAATGGAGTCTCACAATGCACTCGTGGTACGTAAGCTATGCTTGTCGTTGACAAAATGTTTACCACTGTGGTTCTTGGTGGTACTTGGTGGTATATGATTAGTAGGTGTGTGATGCTATTTTATGTCCCAGCTCCGGTGTATGTAGTATCCACCCGTCTCATACGGGTGTGTGGTGCTATTTTATGTCTTAGAACTATGGTGTACGTAGTAGTGTTCGCCTATGGTTATTACAACCACCTTCGAACCTTCTTCGAACGTAGAAAATACTCGAAACGCGACCGTGCGGTGTGCGCTTATTTAACATCTCGGCCGCTTCGCGCTCGATCCAATGCCTTATATTGATCTATCAAATTAATCAGCATTCTAATACAATCTTAATATTAACAAGCTTAACAAGTACCTAAAACTGTTGCCACTGAATCTCAAATAGATTTTAGATTACTTAAGATCACAACGAAAAAAGGTTCTAATCAAGACACATTACGAGCCAGAGCATTTAATTATTAAATAATATATTTTTTTTAAAGTCTTCGAGGAATCAGTTACAGTACGCCCGCCAATTTAAATTTGGCCACTTGTATAAATTCTACTTTCCAATGAATTCTGAATTGGCACGGAACCCTCGATGGGCCAGTTTAACTCTGGCCTGTTTTTTTTTTCTATTTAATACGATAATAGCAAAATTATTTCAGGCTTAAAAGTATATATTTTTATATAACTTGATCAACGATAATCTACTTAGCGCGGTCCTAATTGGCTTGGGAGGTAGACAAGGCCAACGTTTTTTAATACATACGTAAACATTACTGGCTTATAATTCAATTTATTTATTTTTACTTTATATTGATCTTATAAAGAAACAATGACGTTTGCCCATTATTAACACGATTAATTTCTGGGTAGGACAGCATACGTCCCACACAGAAAGTTTTCGTAGAAATTTTCGAATCAGTATATGTTGTAACAAACATATTACATATTAAGCCAGCATGTATGTTGGCTTAATAAAATGAGGTAAGGAGGTGATTTTATACACCATGCATAGAGGTACTTTACTTCTTATATATTATCCACTAAGATTTTCACTTTCCGCCCAAATTCCAGATTGGCTCTTTCTCAAAAAAAGCCACAATTTGCTTTTCTGGAGCAAAAAAGAATGAAAATAATTTATTCCTCGAACAAGGATCGAACCCACAACCAGGAGATGATATATGTAGATATTTAATATTTTTATTTGCTCGCTTTGGTAGTGATTAACACGCAATGCCTCGAGATTTGGCGTAGTGACTGTCTTAACACTAGGTTCCCAGATCCGGTTTGCCTATCCAATATGTGGGGATACAGTTAACAAAGCTAAATTAGATTAATTAAATTATTATATATATATATATATATATATATATATATATATATATATATATATATATATATATATATATATATATATATATATATTATCAAATGTGATACCGAGGGCGCCAGGAAGATATAATAGTGAAAGTCAATTCCCCGAATGGGAATTACATCCGCAACCATCGCTATTACAATCCAACATACAACTGAGCCATAACTGCTTAAATTATAATAAATTTTCCACTACATATTTTAGACGATAATTATATTCTAGCACTTTAAGAATCTTTTACAACGTAAACATGTCTGTCTACATAAAATGTACTTTTGAAAGTATAAAAAAGGAAGACTGTACGTGACGAAATCTGCGTCTTATGGCTTAAAGTTGTTTGTAACTTAAAGACGACACCGTCTGCCTTCTCAAATGTCTTTTTATTTTCTTGTAATATTGATGTATTATTTTTCATAAATACTTAAGTGAATTATAAGTACTTAAACAGCTTCACGCGTAGGCAGAGGGAACCTAGTGTCAAGACACTCCGTTCCACACTTTCAGCCGAATTCTGGAGGCATTGCGTGTTGAGTGGCAGATCTCAACGCCGCGCTTAGCCTCGACATCAGAGCGAAGAAATGGAAATATTAATTTAAGTAAATATTTCATCCCTTCGAGTGGGGATCGAACCCACAACCAGTCGGTTTTACAGTCACACTTCGTGCCAGTGCGCAACGATTGGCCTCGCCACGAATTATAAGTACTTAACAATATATATTTGTAATTATAATATGTATAAAAGAGTGGAGAGTCTTAGCACTAGGCACCCTCTGCCTACCCTGTAATACATGCGGGTTACAAGTGAAGCTGAAAGAAATTAATAATATGTATACGAAAATTATATAACACAACTAAGTATACACATTTTTTCTATAAAAAAATATAAAAATCTAAATTATAACATCATATAAAAAAATAAAAATTACGTGCCTTTTTTATAAATCCACGTTTTAATCAGATATTACATACATATCGAAATATTTCATTGCAGTTGCCTTTGTTCAGATGAATTACGACCTACGATGATGAATGTTTTAAACGGATTACGGCTTTTAAAAACTTTAATATATTGCATACAAAGCTAATAAATCAATAATATTACCTTTTTTTTAACTTCACACTGTATCCTGCATATAGCAGAGTAACCAGAGAGAAGCTGTGAATCTAGTGCTAAACACTCCGTTCTCATTAGGACACTTCGAGCGTATACATATTTCATTTTCTCGAGTGAGAATTGAACCCACAACTATGGCGTATACGGTCTCACGCTTGTTCTCCTGCACACATTGGATCACTCAACTTTCATATTATAAAGTACTTTAAAAACAAAAGAATTTTTACAACTCAAACCTTTATTAAATTACATCAAAATTACTCACATGATATTTATGTGTTATAAAATAACAGTTTTCTGTGGCAATAAAGCGTTGTGAGGTAGAGTTGAGCTAGTGTTGCAGGTTAGTACCATTATAAACGTATAATCTTAGAGTGTTCAATATTAACTCTTAAAGTATTATTTTAATTTTGTTTTTATTTTAAATTTTCATGGAATGTTTTTACAGTTTATTGTGTTAAATTTTTTTTCGTCCATATTGTTTAAATTTGCAAAAAATCTCTGTGCAGAGATGCTAACAAATATAAATAAATTAAAAATTTAATTAAATCAAATCAGCTTCACGCTGTATTCCGCACACAGCAGGGTAGGCAGAAGGCACCTAGTGTTAAGACACTCCGTTCCCCACTTTCCGCCGAGTTCTGGAGGCATTGCGCGTCGAAATTCTGATATGCTTGTTAGCTTCCAAGAGGCGCGGGTTCAAATCCCACTACGATCATTTTTTTATACGTTTTCTAAATAAATATATAAGTAATCACAGTTTTGCTTAGTAACTATACAGCTAACCATTCCACCTAGAAAATTTACTTGAACATTTTAATCAAATCACGTCCCAACAACTTGTGCTAACGATACTTATAATGTTTTTGGCAGTTGAATTTTATACAATCGTTACTAAACGAAATTTTCCATAATTAAATGTAATTTCTAAATCGTTTTAATATTTTCAGAACATTTATTTAAATTTTACAGCTTAAATACTTTAACTTAAACTCAGAATACTACGAAACATCAATACCAACTAACAGAAACTCTCTAAAAGACGGCTTATTATTAGATAATGTATACTTGCGTGTTGACTTGACGAATTAGTTATTGAGATCTTTTCCACCGCTCAAAAAAAATATATATATATTTTTAAAGTCATTGCGTGTTAAGTGGTGAAATTCAACTTCCGCTTTACCTGATCACCAGAATGAAGAAATGAAAATATTTTATATTTCATTTTCCCAAGTTAGAATCGAACCCATAACTTGTCACGTTCACAGTTACACGCTTGTTCTCCTCCGCCACAACTGGCCTCATACCGAATTAACAACACAATAGTGCACGGTACTAGTATATAAAAGCTATAGTGCACATAGAAATAAACGCTGGCCATTATGTCTATAGGAAGAGATGGAAAAGTAGTTCTTGATTGCATTTTTTATCGTATATATTCATATACGATAAAAAATGCAATCAATATAATATCATTTAAAGCTGCAGTTAGCCGTACTGTGAGTGAATTACGGCCACCGATGATGAATTATCATCGGATGAGCTCTTTTTCAAACAGAAAGCCTTATTTATTGCTGTAATAATATTTTTGTCTCAATATAACTTGTTTTATTTACAATACTATTGATTAATTGTTGTGGTTTTATGTCGATTTGGGATTCGTTTATATTTTAAACGGTTAAAAGAACTATATGAATTAACAGATTTTTGCGTGGATTATTTGTGTATGTTTATATTTACACGCAACTTTATTCTCATTTGGCAATATTATATCTATTTCGTTTCCCACTAAATTTATATATTACAGATTTCCCTCATTATGCCCAATATTGACAAAATTGGAGGAGATCGTAAGAGTCCTATATATATATACTGAAGCATCCGTAACTATTTTTGCCTTAAGCGATAAGAGAGTATTGCTGAACAAGAAATATACTCATAAAGTTCATAAAGAAATATCACTAATAATTTAGTATAGAATATGAGGAACGACCACAATAAAAATATTAAAGTTCCTCCATTCCATCCATTCGATTTCAAATATCAGGTGAACCGTAAAAGCTTCCAAATATACACGAGTAAAATAGCAAGATGTTCTGGTTTTATCACTTTTCTTTATGTGGCTATAATAATATAACGACTTGGAGATAAAGTTTCTGAGGATAGCACAAAAATGTCCGAATTGCTGGTAATTGGTAAGCCTTGCCATATACGACCATACTACTGGCTTAAAAGTATAATGAAAGAAGTTATGACTCGTATATAGTTATTAAATATGAATTTTCTTTTTATATTTGTTTTACGTGGATATTTTCTGTAGATTATGCTGTATATAGAGTTATTTTTAGAAAATACACTATATTTATCAATTCTTCATTAATATCTAGACATTATGGAATTGATATACTTGACTAGACCTAGGAAATATTTACGTAATACAATGCTTATGTGTGCTACAGTGAACAGCAGCGTGATTATATCAGCTTTACGTTATACAGCAAGTACCTAGTGTTATGACACTCCGTTCCCAACTTTCCACAGATTTTTTTTTAAAAAAGAAAAATTAGAAATAGTTATTTCAGAAAACGAACCCGTTACTTTCGGTAGTTTTCAAAACACAGGCCGCCATAACAAGAGACTTCTTACGCCCAATATTAATAATCTATCTCCTACGTAAATCTTCGATTGTTCCATATATCTATCCAATCTCTAGATTGGATAGATATATGGAACAATCGAAGATTGACGTTGGAGATAGATTATAAATATTGGACGTTAGAGTATCCTAGTCTTATACGATTGTTACAACTATACTAAAAATCTTTGCAGAGATAACTCTGTAAAGATTTTCATTAAAAAATAAGAAATATTGTCGCCATTCTGTCGTTCCACTTTGACCGAAACATAATCACAGAAATAGATCAGTTATGTATATATGGTTTATATACAAAAAAAATGTTGTTAGCCGCCATTGTTGTCACCCGCGAGGTGTTGACGGGAACAAATGGGCACATAAATATTATTCACGACGGAAAAATTGCTAGATTTAAATGAGGTGCGGAATAGTGTATAATTTTATTTACCTGTAAGCTAGTGTGTTATTTTCAGAGAGATTTAGTATTTCTTTTAATGTTGTTCTGGAGTACAATTTCATTTTATTTTTAAGTGAATTGTGTTTCTTATAGTTTGCTAGAATAATAGTGTCAAATTTTGGTGAATTAAGTTATAAAATCTTGGTATAATTGTAATATAATGAATTGTTAAAGTAAAATTAACATTTATTAATAAAGATTTTGAATAATTTTTATGTAACTTAACATAGCTTCACGCTTTATCTCTAGCGGAGTAGTAAAAAAGAACAGAGTGCCAAACACTACGGTAAATATTATTAAATAGTACTATATAAAAGATATTAAATTATTATTGTATTAAATTAATATCCACATAAATGGCCTTACTTACCATCATGGCTACTCTTGAAACCAACGCCTATTCTATTTGACAATAAACATACCCCGATCTGTTCTCACAGGTAGCAAACTATACAGCAACAAAATTTCTTAGTAATAAAAAAATATCTACTATCCACCTTCCATTGTCTTGCAAAAACAAATATTTACTTAAAAATTGGCATCTTAATTGAAGCCGCACAGAAAATTGCTTTCGCCTGTGAAAGCCGCAGAATTTGAATACGATGATGAATGGCTTCACAGAGCACTTTTGACTTTACAGCAATATCGTAAAACAGATCAGTTAAATTGAAAGTGGAACAATCGTTTCTCGGGGATTGTTCTTGGGGGATGTGACGAAGCGTTTACTTCCGGAACGAAATTCGACGAAACGCAAGTAAAATGAAAGATGATTTTGATAATGGAGTCTTTATTGCGATTCGAAATTATGCTCTCATTTGATTTAGGAGGCGTAAAGAAAGATATAATTGTTTTGTTTGACATTCTTGTTAAATATAAATATTAAAATTAAAACAAATCAGCTTCACGCTGTATCCCGCACACAGCAAGGTAGGCAGAGGGAACCTAGTGTTAATACACTCCGTTCCCCACTAAAAATAAAATAAAAAATATAAATATGGAATACAGTAAATCTTCAATCAATAAAATCTTTAGCAGGATCCTCGCATAATCTAAAGAGGTCCCGGCTGTTAGTCCTAATAAACTATTGAGCTTGTTTATTTTTTTTTTAGTTTTATGCATTCGGAGTTTTTGTTTTTATAAATATTTTTTCAATTTATGATTAAATGCACAAGTACACTATAGGTAGAGACACAGAGAGAGTTTTCGTTGATTTCAACTCCATAATTAATAATATGTTTTTTTTTAAATCATATAGATATTTATTAAATTCTTAATATCTAAATCTTTTTTCCATTTTGAAAATATTGTATGGTGTATTTTGGTTATTTGAGCTTCTTTTGTAACAAGATGATTAGGTAAAATAAAAGCTAAATATTGTTGCATATTTTAATTTATACTATAAAAATATTAAACTCCTTTGGGCAAAACCCTTTTGCTTCTTTTATATTTTTTCTGAAAAAAAGAAAAATCATTTTAAAGTTTAATCCTTAAAATGCTTATAATAAATATGCATAAACATTATTAAAAACTCTAAATAAAGTGAAAGCAGGTGTGTTATATCGTATATACAGTAACTATTTATATACAAAGTAAATAGCTCTTAAAATTTTAAGTTTTCAACTGGTAAGTCAATTAGTAAAATATAATGAATGCCAATAATTAAATAAGTGAAAAAGTAAAAATGTAAAAAATTAAGCGTGAGTGTTTTAAAACTAGGTTCCCTTTGCCTACCCTGCTATACATAGAAACAGTGAGAAACTTAAAAAAAAGCATTACTCACAGCATAACTCCTCTGGTATACAAACACCGTTACTGTCCCTCACTTGGCCGTCTCTACATTCACAAGAGGGCAGGTAACAATTACTATCTATTAGCGGACACGGCCCCGATCTTTTGACATCCACACAAGTTTTGTAACACATTTCAAGTGAGCATTTATAATATACTTCGTTTAGAGGACAATCTGTATGTTTTAAATATAATATTAACAAATTATATATCTATTTTTTAAATTACGTTTTCAAATTGAAATAGTTGACCAAGCATGCAATATTACAATTATAAATAAATAGACAGGACATCTTTACGTTAATGAATAAATTGTCAATTTAAAAATGTTTAATTTAATAAATTTTAATTATTTTTTTCATTATGTTATATGACAAAGCGCAGCGTTAGGTTTGTAGTTCAAAAAAATAAAACTTCAATGTTGGATCCACTTGGGAAAATACACAACCTTGATACGTAGTATATTTTTTAAGTATTTTTATACTAATATAATTTATTTGCACTCACCTAACGGTTTTTTATCGATACGTGATGTTAAAACACTGCAGCTAAAACAAGTCAATAAAAAAATAATTAACACCTTCAAAGTCATGTTTCCTACACTTAAGTTGGAACTTGAGTAATAAGCAGCAATGCTGTGAGACTATTTATAAAAGAATACATATAGTAAAGGTCAACTTGTTAGCAGAATCTTGGACTATTATGATAAGATAATATCCACACACAACTAAAGTACAGTATGTAGATATTTAATACTGGTCCCTGGTCTATATTAAAGATTTTATGGTTTTTTAGGATACCGTAGTCAAATGGCGATAAACGGAACGCCTATAATTTCATCAAGTCATCCCTTATGTCGTCCATATTTGATTCAAATTTGGAAGGTAGGTAGGTTTATGGACGGCTACAAAATGATGTATTATGATTTTGGAAAGTAACGTTATAAAGTATAGCTTTACATATATGTAAAATCGTGAAAGCATGTCAATATTTTGTGAAATATTCGATTCTAAAGTGGTTTAGGTCGAACTGAGAACAAGTTTATAATTTAAACATAAAAGTATAAAAAGTAAAGATATGTGTGACGAAGGCCTCGAATGTATTACAAATACAATGCAAATTTCGCTGTACGTCCATTTAAAACAATTTTAAAAAATGTGAATCATTTTTAAATAAAGTTTTTGTACGATAGCTTATATGTACTAATTCATTACCAATAAATCAGTGTTAAGACACAGTGTAGCAATAAAAAATATGTATTTCACCCTAAATATTGGGCTTTAATTTTTTATTTTTCGTTAACAAATTATGGCAAATTATATTGCATATATATTATATTTTTTGGACAAAAATAATAAATCGTGCTCTATAGGATTAAATTGCAGCTACGGAACCCTTAATAGCCGAGTCCTACCTGCTCTTGGATACTTTTAGTTTAAGTACCTTTAAATAACTTTTAATATTTTAACATGAAAGTGTGCACAGAGGACATAGTGGAATGTGAATAAACTTTGTTTTTTTGTACGTCAGCATTTCTATCTAATATTAAAGCTTAGTATTATTATCACGAGGTTTTCTGTAAATATTTTCTATTTACAGAAATTAAATTTTTGTCCCATTTCGTCAATATATTTTCATCAGGCCACAGGGTACGTCGGGGTACAGGTGTACAAGTGTGTAAACAAGACTGTGAACACTAGGTTTTAATTTTAACTTGGTTGTGGGTTTGATTCCTACTACGAGAAATTAATATTTTCATTCCTTCGCTCTGGCTTCGAGGCAATGTGCAACGCCGCACTTTGCTTCGAAGCCAGAGCAACTTCACACGCAATGCATCCAGAATTCGCCTGAAAATAGGGAACGTCTTAACACCAGGTTTCCAGATTCCCTCCGCCTACCCTACTATGTGGGGGTTAGTATGAATAAGAAAATACTAAAAAAATATATTAAATTAAAAGTTTAATTTGCAACTGAGTGCCACGGTGTGTATAACTAGTTAGTTATTTATTCTTATCTTCTAAATAAATAATATTTATTATCTTCATATGGTAATAAAATATGTGTATTGTGTCAATATGTCAATACTTCAATATTATAAAGAGGAAAGATTTATAGGCGTGTATGTTTATAATGGATAAAGTTGAAAACTATTGAAACGACTTTAAAAATGCTGTCACTATTAAAATGCTGTATTATCAATAAGAAACATAGGCTGTATTTACACCAAGAAAATATAGGGATCTCTACTAAAACTTCATTAATATAATACAATAATAAAAAACATGGCATAAAATATATTTCAATGCATGCGCTGCAGAAACTGTTTAAGATAAGAACAACACAATTGTTTACAAAATTAAAGAAGATATTCAAAATAAATCCAAGCCAGTCGTGGCGCACCGGCACAGCGGCACAGCGGTGTGATTGTAAATCCGACTGGTTGTGGGTTCGATCCCCACTCGAGGAGATGATATTTACTTAAATTTATATTTCAATTTCTTCGCTCTGGTGTCGAGGTTAAGCGCGGCGTTGAGTTCTGCCACTCAACACGCAATGCTTCCAGAATTCCGCAGCCAGCCAGCAGAAAGTGGGGAACAGAGTGTCTTAGCACTAGGTTCCCTCTGCCTACCCTGCCGTGTGCGGGATACAGCGATGAAGCTGATTTATTTATTTATTTAATATCATTTTAATCCTTTTTCCATTTTGAAAACATTGCATAATGTATATTGATTATTTGAATTTCTTATTAGGGTTCCTTTCTAAGGAAAAAAGGAACCCATATAAGTCAAAGTAATATGTCTTTATTTTAATTTATTTTTAATATGTCTATTTTTTTATTTATTTTAAAAAGAAAATAGTAAAAAAAATATTTAAATTCATAGATTAATTTGCAACTGACTAACACGGTATGTACACCTACTTTAGTTGTTTATTCTTATCTTCTTAATAAATAATTCTTATTATCTTAATATCGTAATACATGTGCGTTATGTCAATATGTCTATATTTTAATTTATTCTAAATCAATAATGTAAATTTAAAAAACAACACTTAGAGTGTATTGTATTTATTTTAAAAAACTTTAAAACATTTGTATAAAAAGCCATTTTGTTCTTCTTTAACTTCCATATTGATTTTGGAAATGCTTCTGAAAAGAGAAAATATTTTATTTTATTATATAAAAAGTCTATATTAAAAAAAAACTTTATATTTTCATAAAAAAAATAAATTAAGCACATACTAGAACATTTTAGGTTCCGTTAATATGAAGATTAATTATGAATTGATAAATTTTCTGATAATTATACGTACATATATATATGAATGTATTTCTAGTTTGAAGCCAGTCGTGGCGCAGGGGTTCGATCCCCATACGAGGAAATAAAATATTTAAAAAAATATATATTTATTGTAAAATTATATTTCCATTGCTTCGCTCTGGTGTCGCCGCAAAATGCGGCGTTGAGTTCTGCCACAGAACAAGCAATGCAATGCAAAATTTGGCAGAAAGTGGGGAACGGAGTGACTTAACATTAGGTTCCTTCTGCCTACTCTGCTTTGTGCGGGATACAGCGTGAAGCTGATTTTATATTAATAGTTTTTAAATACATTTTTGTCTCTCCTGCTAGTTAATAAAAAAATAGAAGGTTTACACTCTAAGACGACCATATTTGAAGAAACACAAATATAATTAGTATAAATAGATATAAGACAAAATATCAGTTCATTTTTTCATTTGTGGCGTTTCATTGTTTTCTGTTTCCTTTCATTTCGTTTCTTGCGCCAATGTCACGTTGTATGGAAAACATGCGAAGGAAATTGACCACTATGGTATAACAATGCTCACTACACTTCTTCCTCATACACACATCACAAGCTGTCATATTAAAAATACTTTTATATTTTTTTTATATAACCCAAATATTCAAGCACAAGGGGCACAAGCGTGTGACTGTAAACGCGACAGGCTGTGAGTTCGACTCTCCATTGTGGAAATAAAATATTTATTATATTTTCATTTCTTCGCTCTGGCGTTAAGGATAGTGTCCTTATACTAGGTTCCCTTTGCCTACTCTGCTCTGTATGGGCTACAAAAAAGATCTTCATATTACTTTATTTAACTTACAGCATTCCTCAGATGGTACACAAACACCTTCGTCGTTCCTCAAGTAGCCGTCTGTGCATTCACATGACGGTAAATAACAGCCACTAACTATGGAAGGACACGGAGGTGGATTTTTCAAATTATCACACTTCTTATAACATACTTCAAGTGAGCATTTATAATATACCTCATTTGGAGGGCAATCTGTAAATGTTAATTGAAAAATTATATGTTTACTTAAGAACAAAAAAAGGCCGTCGTGACGCAAGTAGTAGGTACAGCGCTCAGATTGTAATCGTGACGGTTGTGGGTTCTATGCCCAATCGAGTGAATGCACAAGATAAAGCGCGGCGTTAAATCCCGCCACTCAACACGCAATGTCTCGAAAATTCCGCAAAAAGTGGATAGCGGAGTATCTTCACAATAAGTTTCCTGTGCCTGCTATAAACAAGATACAATTAAAATTGAAACTAATATAAAAACTTAATAAACGAAGGAGAAAAAAAAGTAACAATTTTAATTGCCTCATATTAACTGAGATGTTGGACATATGGATGAATAATTTTATCATTTAATAACATTTATCTATTTATTCTGTTAATTCTAATAATCTTGGGTAAACCCGAACATTAAGCAAACAGGACGCAATGATGAGTCAATTGGTATTTTCCTCTTATCGCTTTTAATACATTATACAAACATAAAAAATCAAATTTAAAGGATTTATTATAATTTATTTATTTTATTATGTTAAATAACTTATTTCTAGTTTACTAAGATTAAGGCCACAGCGAGAAAGTCGTTGTTTACCTAATTTCAAGACAACCATCTAAACGACTTACCTATAATTCCCTCTTCTTCAATAGGTGACGCTAAGACATAATTCAGCAAAAAAACCAAGAAAAAAACGCTTAACACTTTGGAAATCATGTTGTTTACACTCAAGTTAAAGCTCAAGTAGTCAAGAATTGTACTGTAAGGTTCCTTATAAAGGTATTTTTTATATACGTATGTAGAGGTAGAATTAAATAATAATTACAATGTCTGACTATATTATCATTATTAAAATCTAACTGAAATTATATTTCTTAGAACTATGTATATTATAGGACAGTTGTTACCAGTTATGGGTTCAATTTCCATAAGTTTCAACAGTTCAATTGAGGAAATTAAATATTTAATATTTTATATTTAAATTGGGTTCCGCAATGGCTCCAGAATTGGGCGGAGAGTTGGAAACGAAAGGAAAACTTATTTTAATTTAACATTTGTTAATCATGTTTTTTTATAGTCATAAATAACATTATTACCTTAACTTGCTATTATTTTCTATGATTTTAATTAAAAATTGAAATTAAATAAAAATATATATATTAATTCAATTAATACTATTTTGGAGCAGTAGGGCAGCTTCTTATAGCAAAGACAATGGATGTGAGTTCATATTCACTCGGAAGTTTAAATTATTTTGATTTCTCAGCTTTGGTAGACAAGGCGTTAAGTTCAACCTCTCAACATGCGATGTCTTGAGTTCGAGTGGAAAGCCGAGAACTCAACGTTTATGCTAGATTGTCTCCTGCTCAATCTTGCTCAATCATATGCGGTACAAAACGTATAAAGCTATACAAATATTTATATTATTTGAAATTTCTCAAAGTTGCTTAGATAAACAATAGGGGCACACAAGTGTGTGACTGTAAACGCGACAGGTTGTAGGTTCGATTTCCCACTCGGGAAAATGAAAAATATATATATTTTCATTTCTTCGCTTCGAGGCAAAGTGCGCCGTTGAGTTCTGCCACTTGACACACAATGCCACCAGAATTCGGCGGAAAATGGAGAACGAGGTGTCTCACTAGGCTGTCTCTCTTTACTCTGCTACATGCGGGATACAGCGTGAAGCTAAAAAAAAAACTATACAATATATAGAAAACTAATTAGAAAGACGCTTAAATTTCTTAGTAGCTTTGATAAATAAACATATACAAAACCAACTGGAGTTTGTTTTTAAAAAACTATAAAACTTTGAATTCACAGAATTCACAGACTGCTGTTTCTATTATTATATATAAAAAAATGTTAAGGAAAATCCGGTATAAATAAATCATTATTGCTATAACAACACAAACATCAAAGCCTATAATTATTAAGGACGTCAGCAAAAATAAATAAATGAACATAGTGTGGGGAAATACCTTCCACACACTGTGTGTAATATTAGTTATTATAAACACCAGCGGCGTTGAGTTACGCCACTCTACACGCAATGCTTCCAGAATTTGGCGGAAAGTGGTGGAAATGGAAGTGTCCTAATAGAAATGTAAAACAAAAAGTAGACACAACAAAATTATTCCTATTTTTTCAGCTGTATTCCGCATGGAGCAGTGTAAGCAACGGGAGCCTAGTGTTGAGACACTCCGCTTACCACTTTCCTCAGAATTCTGGAGGTATTGCGTGTTCAGTGGCGGAATTTAACGCCACGCTTTGCATGATATATTAAATATATAACTTCTTCGAAGGGAATCATCGAGTCCACTTCCTAACGCCTTTACTGTCATGCTTCTGTTTTCTTTTTTTAGCTTCACGTCATAGATAGAAACGAATGTTAAGACACTCTGCTTCTCCTTATTGAGTTGCGAAAATCAAAGTAGCGCTTTGTTTTCTCACCAGAACAAGGAAATTTTAAGAAATTATTCCTCCGAGTGGGAATCGAATCCACACCCGTCGTTTATAGTCAGACGCTGTGCCGCAATGGCCTCTATAATAATAATAAGAACTAATATTATAATAACTAGCCATTATACTACCTACTAACTAGCTAATATTTATTAACTTTACTTGTTAAAATTTGCAGCATTGGGTTCCGCAGTCAATAAGCAAAATCTCAAGAATTCGGTGGAAAGTGGGGAACGGAAGTGTTAATGGGAAACGGTTCAAATGCTTTGTTCGGGATACAGCGTGCAGCTAAATGAAAAAAATACTTGCATTTATATATTTTTTAAGATTATCAATTTTCTTTTGTTAATTAATAATTTTATATAAAACATTTTTATTCTTTTATTATAGTTATGGTAAATAGAAAGAAATGAAATTAAAATGAAATTGTAAGATGTACATAGAACTACGCACACCGACTCTATCGTGGGAAAAGGACCATTTCAATAGCGACTGCAATATCTTATGTAAACTTTGTACAGTGGAAATATTTTCAAACTGAGAAGTAAGTTCATAAAATTTCAATTTATTTCGAATTAAATATTAAAAGGATGAATATTATGGTATAATCGAGTACGATTATGAAAGTCGGTTCCTTTAGTGATATATCAGTGAGGTAATATATAATATTAATTTTGATAATTATAAAATATTAGTATACCTCCAAAGTGAAAAATTAAATATCTTAACAGTAGGTTTACTCTGCCCTGCTACACTACCGAATAACGTGTGTAATATATAGCTTTGTAAGTATATGTACGGTAGATGAAGAAGGTAGAGATATATCACTAACTTATTTTCTTTATTGTATTAATGACTATTTGTTTATTATATTTTACTTAGTTAAGTAAAATGAAATTGATAACCTACAACACGTATCTATTGGAAAATACAATATTAATGCAAATAGTTAATCCAAACAACAACTTAATCTCAGCCAAGTTCAAGCGAACTTCACCACCGAGAGATGATTTTAAATCTTTTACTTTGCAGCATCTGAATTTCCAATATACCTCGACAATATTTACATGAGAGCTGGACTTTAAGGTGTCAAAAGAAAAACGACTCTACACTACGCTTTTAAAGTTTAATTTCCATCGACGTAAATATCGTCTTAGTTAGATTATTCTATGGTAAATCAAGTTACCAGATCGGGATAAGCGCATCCTTCCCACCCATTGGACCCACGCAATACATTCGGCTTATCTTGCATCCACTCTAACCGCTAAGTCCTCTGTTTGCCTACCTACTTGTGGAGGTCGCTCTTAATCAAAACAAAACAATACTACAGCACTAGTTTTGCTATTCAAGAGATTGAGATCTCAATTGGAATGAATATGGGAAAAAAATATGGTGGATTTTCTCGTTTTTTTGTTGTTTATTTTGTGGTTGAGAATTTTTTATTGTCCCGTGGATAGTAAACTAAATTTACAGTTTGATTATTATTGTATTATATATTCACTTCCGTTGTTTTTGTTGTTCAAATGTATGTAGTAAGTTTATTTACTTTAGTTACATTAATATAATATTATACTTTTGAGGCCGTTATGGCTCAAAGGCACAAGAGTGTGGCCTTAGAGCGAACGGTTGTGGACTCAATTCTTACCCGGGGTTATATTTTTTAGGTGACGAAATAGAGCGAATGCAGCAATGTTGATGAATGTTGAATTCCACCAGTCAACACACAATCCCTTAAGAATTTGGCGAAAAGTTGAAAAAGTGTCTTAATGGAAAAGGAGTGTCTTAACACTAGGTTCCTCTGCCTATCCAGTCATATGCAGGATACCCTGTGAAACTAAAAAAACTTGGCCGTAAAGTCTCTAAATGATAATTTTATTCTGCTTATAGTACACGTGTTTGGTAATATGGTAAATATTTAATATTCATCATATTTTATAGCGCTACTTACCTAACAGTATCTAAATAAGCATTTATTTTGAATATTCTCCGAAAAACATCAACAAATTTTGTTATAGAAATTTATAAAAAATAAAAAAAATATTGTTAAAAAAAACTCATTTCCTAAAAACTTACTTAAAACATTGTTACATTCGAACTAACATTTTTTCAACAACTTACGGAAGCTCAAAATCGGTACATAAATAGTCTGTTTCACATTATACAGGCTGTATTCAATGGGGAAAACTCGCTTTCTTACAGCAACGAACGCGCGAGCCATAAAATTCTTTTTGAATCCGCATCTTTTCAAAGTGAAATCTTTTTAAATTGCACAACTCCACACTTTCTTCGTTAAATGGTATATATTTTCCTTTTGTTTATCATTCATTATTCAACAGTAGAATGTAAAATAATGAGGACAAAATGGTAACTTTTTTTAGCTCCACGCTGTACCTATCCCAAATATAGCAGAGTATATTGGTATATATATATATATATATATATATATATATATATATATATATATATATATATATATATATATATATGTTATATTTTTTATTACATAAGTTTATTACTTATCAGTAAACCTTATCAATATACCTTATCACTAAACCTTAAAATATTTTTTTTATCATTCTAGAATATTTAAATTGCAATGGCGACCGCAACGCAACGCAAAGAGAGTGCGCGAACTCATGTAAATCAACATGTAAGAAGCCAAATGCGGTCTGTACTAGAGAGTGTGAAGGTGAAGGATGTCAATGTGACCCGCTTTATTTGCTCTCTGATGAGGGGAAATGTATTTTACCAGATGACTGTCCAGGTAATATATATATATATATATATATATATATATATATATATATATATATATATATATATATATATATATATATATATATATATAAAAGGACATGTACCTGACTGACTGAGGTAAGACGCACGCGCAGCCATAACCGCTGTTAGTAGAAACGTGAAATTTGGACAGATGTATATTTTCATAATCTGGACATCCACTAAGAAGGGCTTTTGAAAAATTTTAGTCCTAAAGGGATGAAATGGGGGTTAAAAGTTCAAGCTTCACTCTGTATCCCGTACACTGCAGGTTAGGTTAGGTAGTAATTATATATGTGTAGGTTAGTAATTATATATGTGTATGTGTGTGTGTGTGGGGTGTGTGTGTGTGTGTATGTGTGTGTGCCTATACTTAGTCTTGCCATAAATAAACACGTGTTTTATTAAAATATATAAAGCTTATTAGAAATGGTTTCCATTTACTGCAATACTGTCTTTTAAATGCAATAACACTAATAATAAAAATCACACACCTATAAACTACACATATAATATATTTTGTCCTCTCCTCTCACACATTTGATCGAACTGACCGAGTTAACGTAGTTTGATTATAATCAGTTATATCTGAGGAGTAAATAACTTAATAACAAACTAAATCAGATCTCGATTACTTCCACAAACAATTCTTAGTTAGTTACATGTTACACTCGGCTACCTAAAGCCAATTAGCGATGGACCGTCAAGTTAACTATCTTGGTCGGGTGTACCGAAACAACTTAACTGATAGATAGGTTAGTTAAACTTTGCTTACATTTCAATATCCAGTGCTACTGATAAGTACCGTTCTAGAGATGTAGAGTTGATTCGGTAATCAATTAGTCGTATATTTGATTTATATTAAATGCATGAGCTCCTTGAGTAACTTAAGCGTACCAAATAATAAGTCACTTCTTTTACTGCATTTTAGTACCTTTTGTATAGACGGCCCGAGTGTCGCAACCGATGTTTATATATACCCATATATATAAACATCGGTTGCGACACTCGGACATCTAACATCTTACATTCATCTCAAAAATTAATTAACGTCACGAATTAAGTCATTCCAATACCATCTTTATATAAACAAGCGTAAGTTCCTTCAGAAAGGTAACACACAAAGGTCCAGTAGAGTTCAATAAAGACTGTTGCAGTATAGTAGGAATTCACGGTATAGGGTCGGGGCGGTGCCCTTTCGCTTTCTTACTTTTATTGTAACTAACGACAATGTACTGTTGTAGTGGAGAGGAAGATCTTGGCTTTTCTTCGGAAGAGCTTTAAGTTGTAATAATACAATATTATCGAATTTCCAAGTTATTTTTATAACCCTCTGATGGCAAATATGTTATTAGGACGATATCTTCTCATGGCATTATATAAATCTCATGTGTTGCAGATTAAACTTTCTACACAGTGTTATCTCTGAATCTCTAAAAGATTTTAGATTACTCACGATCACAACGAAAAAGGCTTCTAATCACTAGACACATCACGAGCCAAAGCATTCTTTGTTAAATCATATTTTTAAAAGTGTTTTGGGGAATCAGTGATACCACTTACTAAAAAACAATTGTTTCACGTTTTTCCCTGTATAGCAGGTTGTCACGTTTTTCCCTGTAACCCTCCATTCCTCACTTTCAACATAGTTTCCAAAACCTTGCGTGTTGAGTAGCAGATCTCAAAAGCAGCGCTTTATCTACCAGAAGTCAATAGTTTCTTAACTTAACTTAACATAACTTAACTTAACGAAGCTTCACGCTTTATCTCTAGCGGAGTAGTCAGAGAGAACGGAGCGCCAAACGCTACGGTCTCTACATACCTCTTTCGCGTCGTCCACTATCATCAACCTCTTCATACATGCCCTCCGGGAAATCCTCATGCTTTTTACGTGACCTTCCTCTAGTATCTTTGATACTGTGTTTTCGAAGGTCAACCGAGGTCTCCCCCTATCTCTCTTACCACTCACTTTTCCATCATAAATCTTTTTTGCCATTCTTTCATCACTCATTCGTTCGACGTACCCAAACCAGCTGAGCCCGTTCTTCTTCATTCTCACCGTGACATCCTCGCTAGTACCTGCCATTCTGTGTATCTCTTCATTGCGAATTCGATCAGCTAAGCTGACTCCGCATATCCGCAGCAGCTGTGCTGGCGTTTCGCCGTCTCATCAATGCAGCTAAGGCTCCGTTCACCTTGTTAACGGCAGCAATACGTCTTTCCACATCCATCTCGTATCTTCCATCTCTACTAAACATACTTCCCAAGTATACCACTTCATTCACCTGTTCTAATACCTTACCATTTACACTGATCAATAGTTTCAATTTTAATAATCCCTCCCAGCCTGTATCAAAATCACCATGGCTTATTTCACAGTCAGTATTGTTTTAACAGATCATGTTGATATCCATATAATTTATAATTATTCACATTAATGCTCTATCAAACTTAATTATAGTATATTTGCTCTAACGTTATTGTTTAATATTTCCTTATATTATTAAATGATATCCTTCGATAACTGCTTTTAGAAACTTTTATTGTTATTAAATTAAAGTAATATTATCTATTATAAGTTGGCTATCCTATCTTGGCAGGACAGCCAAATATCAACGAATGACTTTGAAAGTGGAGGTTGTGAGTTCGATCCCCGCCAAGGCAGTGGATTATTTTCTTTTCCCTGTTCTGGTTAAAGTGGTTTGTCCCTTCGAGTCCCCCTCTACACATATCGGTTTGGATTTGAACCAAAAACGAAGAACGAAGTATCTAAACGCAAGGTCCTTTCTGCCTACCCTGCTTTATGTAGGAAAAATTATAAGTTTCATAAAAACTACAGGTAAATTTTAATATTACATATTTATGTTACATGTTTATTTGGGGAGCTTAACTTCTTAAATTTGTACGTTCATTGAAAAATAATATTAAGTCTGTGTTACTTACTTATTTCTCATAAAATAAAATACAAATCTTAACATTTATTCCATACAAAATGACTTTACGATTTCACTTATATTTACTTACATTTTATACCAAACACACATCGACTCCAACGACCGTGCTATTCTTTCATATACCCATAAGGCAACACGACATTAATTAAAACCAAATAATACAGGTATTTTATGGTTATATTTCACATTACCCTACTACCCTACACTACGCCTTTACTAATACAGTGTAATACATGTTCGTGTACTCTCGAGTCTCATTATTAATGTTTATCATGTGAGAGCAAATTCATAAATCCAGTATCAGGCCTAATGGACGCTCTAATGCGTATGGATATATTGTAGTTGCCTGTACTTATATTTGGGAGGATCTACTTTTCATTTATTATTCACAAAACATCAATAAAAATATCAATTTTGAAGTGGTCTCTTGCTTTAAATGCGATAGTGTAGATTCAAATCTATTTTTCAGCTTTAGGCCTGTGTCTTATATATAGTAAGGAAGAAACTTCATTTTCGAGAAATTGCGTATCGAGTGTTGTTTCAATCTTGCTCAGATCAATATTTATTATATAACAAAAGAAAACAATATAAAGAAGATAAAAAAGGAATATAGTGAATAAATTCTCTATCGTCATCAGACTGTCTTTATCTGGAAATAGGACACACAACTGAACTTGATTCTCTATATCTACATATATTTTTTCAAATATTCATAGTTCGTGGAGTTTTGTTGGCTATCCCTCTACTAATTTTCATTTAGATACATTTATATACTTCCGTTCCCCACTTTCCGCCGAATTCTGGAGGCATTGAGAGTTGAGTGGCGGAATTCAACGCCACACTTTGTCTCCTTACTGTAACGAGATAATATTAAGTAATTTATTAGAATTATTAACTTTAAGTAAAATAAGTACAGCAATCAGTATCAATTACAAATATTTACTCAAACAACTAATTGTTTACATAGAAATTTCAACTATCATGCCAATATATGTCGGGGTTTATTCGTTTGTGGCTGTTTTATTACCGTAATTAACGTTATAGGAATCTAATAAAGCACCGCAAAGGTACTCTATAAAATATATGGGTCTAATGTTTACCTTCCCTCTGGGTAACTATTTAAAATTTGTTAATTTTGCCTAATAATATTTTACTTAACAAAGGTTCCGGTATGAATAATAATATATAATAGTGGTGTTATGAATTTATAATTAAATATGATCAATAGTAAAATGGGCTAACATTAGGCACTTTATGATATTTATTATTTAGTGAAACTTGTTTTTAAAATTGAGATAAGACTAATGAGCGCGATGTTGTGAGTTCAAAGTGATATACTTTTTTACGTCTTTCTGATATTGAAAAGAAAGAAAAAATATTTTATATATTTTTTTGTTGGTGCGTAAAAAAGGGGGTCATCCTGGCAGACAACATCTACTAACTCGATGGTAGTAAATTCACTTCCCACTCGAAAAATAAATTACATTCAACTAAAATGAGGAACGGAGTGTCTTAAACGGAGGAAAGCCTGTACCAAACAGTTTTCTTCTGTTGTAGCCGCTTCATAATACAAATATAAAGCTGAAGTTGTAGCAATAAAAAAATATTCAATTATGTTTTTGATTTTTATAAATTATTCTACTAGGTCAGTGGCACAGGGGCACGACCGTGTGTTTTTAAATGAAACATTGTGGGTTCGATTCCCATTCTTAACACTCGGTTTCCTTTTCCTACTTTGCTATGTGCGAGATACAGCGTGAAGCTAAAAAGAATACTTTCGTATAACTACCCAGATAAAATGTGGATATTGCTTATATCATAGTGAAATCAGTAACTGCGCGTTGTCCCTAACAATTAATTTATAAATAGAAATTAAAATTTTAAGCCTATAAGTAATTCTTTAAAGCTAATATTATCTAATATTTTACGTTTTAATGTATATAAGTATGTGTATGATAAGTATTGCTAATATTTTCGGCAGAAAGTGGGGAACGGAGTGTCTTAACACTAGGTTCCCTCTGCCTACCCTGCTGTGTGCGGGATACAGCGTGAAGCTAATATTATTTAATTTATTATCTTGTATGTGTTAAAATTACTCTCTATTTGTATTATTTTTTCTTTTTAGCTTTACGCTGCACCTCGCATATTTCAGAAAGGAAAGGAGACTCAGAGTTAAAACACTCTGTCCCAACTTTCCGTCTAATTTTTGAGATGCTGCGTGTTGATTGACGAAACTCAATGTTTTGTCTTCTTATCACAGCGGGGAAATGAGAATAATTCTTTCCCCTGAGTTGAAATCAAACCCACATCCGTCATGTCATAATATTCTATTATATTATTATAAAATTATGTTTTTTATATATTATTTAACACAAAAAATATATAAAGTAAATATACCTAACAAAAGTGTAAAGTAAGTGGAGATACGACCTTATCATTTATATTAACTGGACTGTACTAATGGTGTATTAGTACCAGTAAAGCTTTCTGCTTAACACGTTTAAAAGTTCTACAAAATATATAAGTATAGAAACTGTAACATAGTTATGCCATATTCATATTAAATATATATAAATATATTATAATAAAGTAAAATAAAATTTAATGTTCAAAAGGTCTCGTGTAAATTCTACTTCAGTTTACAATTTCACAATGGGGTCTGTGCGAATTATGTTTAAACATCACGTTTTAGATTCGAATTTCACAAATGATTTAAAACAAGTAGCTTTTAGGCTTTAGAGAAATTAACATTTATTGTTCTAATTTATGTTACATTTATATAAAAAAAAATTCTGTCGAGACTCATTACTGATAATATTTGAGTTTTATTATTAATTTTTATTAATTTTAGCTTATTTACTGTTTTATGGAGATTGCAGTACATAAGAAAAAAACCAAAATAATGTATCGAGTTGCGCACTCATGTAAAGTTTTGATTTTTATTTTTCGGGAAGAGTTTGTGTTTGCCAGAACCTAAAATGAACCTATAACCTATCCACAAAGAAAATAAATAAATTTATTAATAATACATGATTATCATAATTTAGAGTGTAGTAAATCAATAAGGATGGATCCCTACTATTTTCAACTAGGATTATCCTAAAGCAGCAACTTCAATTTAAACATACAAATATTGACTTAATCATGAATATCTTTAGTGGAATAGTATCAAATATCGAACTAACCTCAAACATTTACCTTAAGGCGTTATACAAATTTTCCATATCTTAGCAAGGGTTTTAACAGCAATGTCCATATTATTAGTATAATATAATATAGAATACTTTAGAAGACATTACTCAAATTTGAACAGGTGGAAATTATAAGGATCCCTAGAACCGAAAAGTAGTTGGAAACATAAGATTTCAATTAACGTGTACAATTTAATCGCTTATTTTAGTTCGAGTATAACAGATTTTTCAAGATGTTCTTAATAAATAATTCAGGGTGATATTTCGAGTTTCATTTAATATATTCTCAGACATTGTATAAATGTATGTTCTTCGATTCAAGAACTCTGTTTATTATTATATATTTTTTAGTTTTACTCTGTATTCTGCACACAGCAGAGAAGGCTGAGGACGCTAAAAGACCCTGTTCTTATTAAGACACTTTCGTTTTCCACTTTCCGACATATTTTGGAGTCAAAGAAATTGAAGAATAGAAAAAATTAAATATTATATATTCTTTTTTCTTCAAGTGAGAATAGAACACACAGTCTGTAGCGTTTACAGTCACACTTCATGCCTCCACGCCACGACTGGCCTCTGTGTGTGTTTATATATATTTTGTATTCATATAATATTGGATTTATCTATCAAACTAATTTTGGAAGGGGCCACGAAATTTCCGAGAACTTGAAATCCCCAATTATTGAATTATATTTTGTGCTCTGATTCTAAAAATTGAAAACTTAATTCTTTTACAAACTTATCTATAATCCGTCTTTCATAATTATAAAGTTTCAAATAAAATATTAGGCTTAAGCAAAACAATTTTGAATTTATTAACTGGCACTAACTGGGTAATGGCACTATTTATGTATACAAAGCCATACAGAATCTACTTAGTTTTTCTCTAACTCAATAAGAACACTATCGAAAAACTTATCAGTCCCTTATCAGATTAATTCTTAGAAGGTTCTATATCGATTCAGAATACTTGCTTACCGAATAATAGTCAAGGGAATTCGATTCTTTTTGTAATTCAATTTGGCTGCTTCATGTTTGGTCTAACTTTTATTTACTAGTTCTCCAAGTATCTCTTTGTTGATCTTTGTTTGTTTGGTATCCCAAAGTTGTTGACGACGTCCCACTTGAAATAGGTCGTGGAACGGATATGGCAGTTAGAGTCTGTTTTCAGTTAAGCTGGTACTAGTGGAATGTTTTTAATAAACTTTAAGTCGTATTTGGCAAGCTTTCTTAGATCAGTGGAATACTAATAAGATTATACAGTGTATTTTTGTGATAATCGGAAAATATCAATGTATGTATAATAATATAGAAATGATTGCATCTCAGACGATTTTTATGAATAAGAGTCCTAAATTTGATGAATAATTGGGGAAAATAACATATCGACTACAAAAGTTATTTTAAATATTTTACTTAAATAACAAAAGGTTAATAATATTTTTGGACCTGAAACTTTAATATTATTAGCAATCTATGTAATGTAAATCGATTATCAAGCGTCGAGTACATATTATACTCTAATGTGACCACCTCTACATATGACCGCGTCCAGAGCACTTTAGTCATCTGAACAGAAAATTAATTATATTACATATAATATTTAATCGAATTAATTTAAGGAAGAATGTTTTCGAAAATATAAATTCAAGAATCCACTTGTAAATCAATCAACTAAACCACAGTGATCACTGAACAGTTTTACGACGTTGAATTATTAAAAAGCTATTCCCAAAATAATATGGCGCAGCGTTTTGATTTAAAAAGCTCGTCTGTTTATTATGTTCCATGTATCACTTATGTAAAATGCTCACTCTTTTTAAAGGTAAACAATTTAGTGATCTATTTCTCAAAACATAGATTTTTTGTCCCAATTATGAAGATATTTAGTCCAGGAACTCAACACTTTATTAGAGCGCAGCAATATTTTGTGTGGAAAGTAAACCCACAACTAAGACGTTCAGTTTATCCCACTGCGCCACATGGGATATATTTTTTTACTGTATCATATTTTTAAATGTTTATATTTAAAAACGTTTATATCAAATGCTTTTGTACCATAATTTAAGAACATATACATATACTATATACATATATAATTAAACTTGTCGTATGTAGTACACGATAAGGTAGCTAAGTCTATCTTTTCAGAGGAAAAAAAAGAAAGCTTTCTTCGAAATATCTTTTTGTCAGTATTACAATTCCTTCCTAAATTTCGTTAACAACAATTAAAACCAAAAGTTGTAAAGTCAACCAGTGTGTAACAACGGCTCCTTCCGTTCCGGAGGGAGTCCTCGCCTGTCGCGGGGGATTATTAAAACTTTGCCTTCTCATAAAAACGTTTCATATTGAAAGATCCGAGCTCAATTTTTAAAACTAAAGTCTATTTGTGATTGTATTTAATATTTATGCTACATTATTAATTGTTTTGTTTTTATTCTTTTCCAATGATATTTTAATGACAGGATGTATAAAATTTTATTTTATAATTTATTTAGTTATAAATATTTGTAAAATAATTTCTTTATTTTACAAATATTTATAGACAGACTTTCACGCGGTCGTTGTTTATTCGAAACAAATAATTTTATGCTACTCAAGGGTTAATAAGATGTAACAAGCATATAAGAATTTTAAAGTAATGAAATGATTTTCAAGAGGCGCGGGTTCAAATCCAATTTATAAATATTTTTCCTTACTAAGCGTGAAATATACCGTTTATACATACTTACATACTTATTATATTTTACGATACAGATGTCAATAATCACAATAAAATTTTTCGAAATGGTTGCAATGGCATTTTGAATATTTAATGAAGTCCATTAGCATTAAAGTTAAGCCTGCTTTAACTCAATTATTAGAATTTAAACTTTTCAACTTTAAATGTTACTGAAACCTCAAGAAATTTATGATTAGACACGTTTATTTTTACAAATTTAAGTTTTGAAAATGGCAACCACCTTTACTTACTGTTATTTGGTGTGGTTCTTTGATTATGGTAACTTTTATTTTGACATGAATACCTCTATAAATTTGCTACCATACGAGTGCTATCCAAAAAACTTAAATATAACAACATCGGGGCATTCTACATCCAAAATAAAATTATACCACTGTATAGCTAAAGAGTCAAAAAAAATTTTGCAATGAACGAGAACAGTGACCCATCGCGCGCGGTGGAGTAGAAAGCGACGCCATTTTGAAGTTATTTTGCTTCTAATCGAGATTTCCAATTAGTATTACTTTCCGCCGAGTTCTGGAGGTATTGCGTGTTGAGTAGTCCTTGAGTGAGGATCGAACCCACAATCAGTCGATTTTACAGTCACATTTTGCTCCCCAGCGCCACGACTGGCCTCTCTCGACTTTCGCCAATAATTTAGGTATAATACTTGCATTGATTTAACTTTTACACCACAAATCTATAATTAATATAGTTATATTGTAACAATAATTATTTTGAAAATTTGTGGGGAACAGACACTCCGTCTTAACACTAGGTTCCCTCTGCCTACCCTGCTGTGTGCGGGATACAGCGTGAAGCTAATTTAATTTTTTTTAATAATTATTTTTTCCTTGCTTTCATCCTAAATACATAAATAAAAATATGTTATTTAAAAAATATAATCAGTTCTATAAGCGTATTCACAACAAACGGCCGTATCTATGACACAGCCACACCCAAGTTTTATTATTACACAAAGTGTGACGCAGAGAGACATTAATTTGTAAATTATTACATATTTTGCTGACGAAACGACACATACAATATCTAATTTAAAATTCACAAAATAAAAAAAAAAACATTTTCCCATTCATATGACTAGATAAAACCTGAGTTGATTACCAACATAAGTAGAGATATAACGTTAGTATTAACATTAGCTCGAAAAAGCCCGTGTATCTCCACCTTAAAGGCCGGCAGTGCACCTGTAGCTCTGGTGTTGCACGGGGTCGTGGGCGGCGGTAATCACTTACCATCAGGTGACCCGAACTCTCGGTTGCCTTGTCTTTTTCCATAAAAAAAAGATTCATGTGTGTATCTCGCACACAGTAGGGAACCTAGTGTTAAGACAATTCCCAATTTCCGCCGAATTGTCGAGGCATTGTTTATTGAGTGGCGAAACTCAACTTCGCGGTTTGCCTCGACTCTAGAGGCAAGAAATAAAAAAATAACATAAAAAGAACCTATCCGAACAAAATTATTAATAAAAAATGATTATCATTATTTAAAAGAACTGTAGTAGGTACTATAGTAAATCCATAAGGATAGATCCATACTAATCTCGACTAAAGTTATCCTAAAGCAGGAACTTCAATTTAAACATACGAATAAACGCTGACTCAACTATTAATATCTTTTGTTGAATAGTTTTGAACATTTAACTCACCTCAAACATTTGCATCCCTTAAGGCTTTACTCAAATTTTCCGTATATTGGCATTTTGGGTTTCAATAGCAATGTCCATATTATTAGTATAATCTATATATATAAAAGGACTTGTGCTGACTGACTGAGGTAAGACGCACGCAGAGCCGTAACCGCTGATGGTAGAAACGTGAAATTTGGGCAGATGTTTATTTTCATATTCTGGACATCCACTAAGAAGGGAATTTAAAAAATTTTTACCCTAAAAGGATGAAATTTTGGGTTTTGGGTTGAAAGTTTGTATGGATTTTTTTTTTAATCTGTACCGATTTTTATAAAATTTGAAATTCAGACTCTTAAAATTATTTCATTGAACACGTGTTTCATGGTTTTTAAGAATTCACCCTCTAAGGGTTCAAATAAGGGGTTGAAAGTTTATATGGAAAAATTTTTAAATTGCCACCGATTTTTATAAAAATTTAAATTCACACTTATAAATATTTTATTGAACACGTGTTTCGTGGTTTTTTTAGAATTCACTCCTAATAAGCGGGCGAAGCCGCGCGCGCCCTCTAGTATAATATAGAATACATTACCAAAACATTTCTCAAATTTGTACAGGTCGAAATTATAAGGATTTTCGATTATACAAGGTATGTTGATCTTCCGTTGCGAGGAGCACTAGAACAGAATAGTAATTGAAAACATAAGATTTCAATTAACATGTACTGTTTGTACAATTTAATCATTTATTTTAGTTCAAGTATAACAGATTTTGAAGATGTTCTTACTAAGTAGCGTAAAATATTTCGCGTATATTTAAAGTGTTCTGAAATATATGTATAAGTGGACGTTCTTCGATTCGATAAGTATATTTGTTATTGTAGTTTTTAGCTTCACGCCATATCCCGCACGCTTCACGCCGTATCCCACAGAGTAGGCTGAGGAAATGTGAAAACACTCAGTTCTCATTAAGATACTTCCATTTATAATAACCTGCACAAGTATGTTATCCCCCCCCCCCCCCCCCCCCCCCCCCCCCCCCCCCTCCGCTACAACTTGCCGTTATTTGTTAAGTTTAAGCAAATATTTAAATTTACGACGATATCAGAAAAAAAATATCTAAAAAATGTTAAATTAATATTTAAGTTGCTGGTATATTATGTGTTAAATTAGTAAAAATTTAAATATATTTTATATTTATGTAGTATTTCTACTTACTTGGACATATTTTGGAAGGGGACGAGAACTTTTGAAATCCCGAATTATCGAATTATATTTTGTGCTCTGATTCTAAAAATAAAACTTAATCTTTTACAAAGTTTTTTTTTCTATATATCCTTTTTTCTTTTTTAAATTATAAAAATAAAATATTTGGCTTAAGCAAAACATTGCAGGAATTTATCCAAGATCATAAGCTACTGGCACTAACTAGATACTACTACTATGTGAGTATATAAAGCCTCGTAGAATATACTTAGTTTTGCTCTAACTCAATAAAAACACTATCGAAAAACTTATCAGTCCCTTATCAGATTAATTCTTAGAAGTTTCTATATCGATTCACGATTACAGAATACTTGCTTACCGAATAATAGTCAAGGGAATTCGATTCTTTTTGTAATTGAATTTGGCTGCTTCATGTTTGGTCTAACTTTTATTTACTAGTTCTCCAAGTGTCTCTTTGTTGACCTTTGTTTGTTTGGTATCCCGAAGTTGTTGACGACGTCCCACTTGAAATAGGTCGTGGAACGGATATGGAAGTTGGAGTCTGTTTTCAGTTAAGCTGGTACTAGTGGAATGTTTTTAATGTTGGCAAGCTTTCGTAGATCAGTGGAATAATAATAAGATTATACAGTGTATTTTTATGATAATTGGAAAATATCAATATATTTATAATAATATAGAAATTATTGTGATGTTAGACGATTTTTTATAAACAAGAGTCCTAAATTTGGTGAATTATTGGGGAAAATAACATAACGGCTACGAAAGTTATTTTCTAAATTGTACTTAAATAACAAAAGGTTAATAATGTTTTTGGACCTAGAATTTTAATATTACTAGCAATCTATGTATTGTAAATCAATTATCAAGCGTCGAGTACATATTATACTCTAATGTGACCACCTCTACATATGACCGCGTCCAGAGCACTTTAGTCAATAGAAAATTAATATTATTAAATTCAATTCTCTGGTAACAAGGCAAAGAGTTAAATTCTGCCGCTTGGTATTGCGTATTGAGTTTTTTGTCCCAATTTGAGATATTCAATCCAGAACACTTTATTAGAATGAAGCAATCTCCCGTGTGGAAATTGAACCCACAACTAACGCATTTACTTTACCTCACAGGGCCACATAGGATATATTTTTCATCTTAATATATTTTAATGTATAGGAAAAGAATGACTAGTTTTTTTACTTTATTGTGCGTGCCTGCGTATTGACAAAACCAAGAATAATAAACGATATATTTTTAAAACATATAAAACTGTGACAAAATGTGACCCAAGAGAACATTATTTATGTATGCATTAAGTGCAGTTAAAATTACGTTTCGGTACGTAATTTCACACTTAATATATATATGGATGAACTTCATAGTCAATTATTTTTATTTGAAAATATTTTAATATGTTTAGAGTTCCGTAACCAAAGAATAAAAAACTAAATAAAATAAATGTTTTAGGGGGTTCCAATACAAATAACTATTAGATTAGAGATATTAGATTATTTCGCTCGCTTAACTCGTTTTTTTGTAACTTATTTTTTATTATAATTTACTATTTTAAAGTAAAAACATTAAACATGTAGAGATATCCAAAAAGTAGTTTTTAATTTACTTATGTTGACAAGCATGACCTCTTAAAACCACTTTAAGAGTAATTCATTGTAACTAAATAAATATAATCATTTATTTTGTAATAATAAACATTTCTTTAAAAAGTTAAACTTTTTTTCTAAAACTATAACTTAGTTATGAAATAAAATAAATAAACTATTCCTACTGTAACTGACTCCCCACTCTACTAAATAAAATATTTAAATAAAACTATTTAAATAATAATTTTAATATTTTAGTATGGCTGGTGATACGTCTAATATAGTCAGAACCCTTCCGTAGTGATCGTAAGTAATCCAAGATGTTTTAGAGATTCAGAGGTAAATGGAAATATGAAATGTACTGTAAATAAATTTAATATAAGTACAAATAAAATATATTATGCTAAATAACCTGTCGTATTCTGTCCGTTTTAATCTCCCGCGGCATTTCTTAAGTACATCGAGGATGTCTTATCTTCCTCTCTACTATAACTGTGTAGAAAGAATCTTTAGTTATAATATAAGGAAGACGCAAGGTCACCGTCCCGCCCCTACACCGTGAATTCCTTCCTACCAGGACTGGAGGAGTGTCTCAACGGGTAGGACTTTATAAACATTTATCATGTTTATGTCAAATTACAATAAAATATACATATAACAAACTATATATAAACCTTCCCTGAAAAATACTCTACATAATGGTGAAAACCGCATCAAAATCCGTTGGGTGGCTTAGAAGAAGAAGACTTAGAAAGGCCAGACAGAGACGAAATGCGTTCTTATTTTATAATATGTAGAGATATATAAATTGTAAATAGTATGTATTTTGATATAATAGTATTATATCATATTATAAAAATGATACTATTAAATTTATATTTCCTTTTATAGTAAGATGTTAAATGTTTATTATTATATACATTAAATTTATCAGTATATTTATAATTATAATTCACCAAACCAATTTAACTCTCATTTCTCAATTCACATACAAACATCTAACAAAGATGGCGGCATGCATTCTGCGTACATTAATATAATTGTAATTTCCTCATAAAAACATCTTCATGTATTTATTTCCATTTACTAAATAAATAATAATTATCTCTGGATATTGACGGCATTGTATGCATTAATATCACTCTTCTTTATTTTAATAATAATCTTTTATTTATATAATAATCTTTTCTTTATTTTAATAATAATCTTTTATTCATTCACTTAATTTCATAAGTATAAGGCTTCTTGTGGCAACACTAAGATAGAAACTTCAAAAAAAACTTCTCCCGTAGAATTAATTGAAATTTTATTATTTTAAATTGTAAAATTTGGTGTAATTTGTTAAAAAGTGTCTGATATAGACGTTTGTACTGTTAATATCATATTCAGTACGTTAAAATTTGTGACTTTAAAGTGTTTGTGCTGTGTTTTGTTCGTCAGCTGTCATCGCGCAGGTAACGAACTACACTTCAAATTTTAATACGATATTTCCTTGCTTGTTGCATTCCCTTTACTTTCTAACACATTTAAACATTTATAAAGTAACAACTCAAGCTCGTACTGCCCCAACCTGCATTAAGGCATACTATTGCATAAATTATATACTCTTTAACAATGATGACCCGTGGTACCAAGGCTCGTCAGGCAGAGGATAAGCTCCAGCTGACTCTGCAGGAACTTAAGGCACTACTACGGCATAAGAGGACATGCACTCAATCTTCTGACCTCTTATTTAGCTGACAGAGTTCAGAGGATTGATGTGAATGGCAAGAAATCTCCTGGTTCGGTAATCGGCATGGGGGTCCCACAAGGGTCTATTCTTGGTCCTTTTCTCTTTTTAATATATATTAATGATTTACCATATCTAGTTGAAAAGGATCATGAGATAGTATTGTTTGCTGATGACACCTCATTGATTTTCAA
>JAATLQ010038574.1:66698-133535 GCA_013421005.1 Heliconius erato x Heliconius himera | reverse complement strand
CCCACTCGAAATAAGAAAAAAGCTAAACTAGGCCTAGTATCGCAAATGCGTTATCATTTTCCATTGTGGGCGAGGTGTTTCCTGCGTAAGCTTCTGTAGAGAACTGACGATTGGAGTCGATATCGGAGTAGTGTGGAGGCACTATGAACGTTCGGTTTATCTTCATAGGTTGAAATCGTTAAGATATATCGTTACGTTACAGAAACTTTCAGGCTTTATAAAGTAAAGATCTGGCTTGGTTCGGCTCTGGAGTTCGACTCGACAAAACTCAAGGTAAATAAATAGATTAGAAAGCTTTTTTTCTGATGGTCTGCTGATATTGCTATTAACCTGGAATGGTCTTTACAGCGTCACCGGGCAGGGAGAGACGAGCGTGAGTTGTGAAGTTGAACGAGCGACCAAAGGGGATTCCCGTTTATGTTTATATTTAGCTTACAATTAAACATTTTACTAAAGAATTATTCACAAAATTATTATTATTTGATATAAATAACTATAATATTAGTTTATTACTATCTTAACATTTTAAATCTAATCACACATTTGTATCTAATCAATTTTGCTATTGTTAACTTCTATCTTCTCTATCTGAATCATCTGATAAATGTATTGAAGTTTTCTTTATTTTATATTTAACAATCAAGGCCAATTGTGGCGTAGATGCAGTGTGACTGTAAACACGACTAGTTGTGGGTTCGATCCTCACTCGAGGAAATGAAATATTTATTTAAATTAATATTTTCATTTCTTCGCTCTGGTGCAGGCAAGCGCGGCGTTGAGTTCGGTCACTCAACTCGCAATGCCTCCAGAATTCGGCGGTAAGTGGGGAACGTAGTGTCTTAATACTAGCTCCCTCTGCCTACCCTGCTGTGAAACTGTTTATATTTAACTTTGCACAACGATTTCACGACAGTTTCTTTTTCTTCTTAAAAGCTTTGAGTGTCTATTGCCTTTTTTCAAGAACGTTCTATTTCAAAATATATATCAAATATTTATCTCTGACATAAAGAACGGGAGTGTACCGCCTTCAATTTTAATCTTACTTCAAATTTCCATTGATACAATTAACATAATGTAATAATATAGCTATAGCCTTCCTCTATAAGTGGACTATACAACACAAAAACATGTTTCCAATTACCAGTAGTTCCTGAGACTAGCGTGTTGAACCAAACAAACTCTTCATTATATATATATATATATATATATATATATACATATTTTTTAAAAACAGTAGGTTAAATAATGAAACAACATGTATCTTATAGTTATTTTAATAACCATTTCTACATACATATATTACAAGAAAACTTCATATAAAAATGAAAGATACACATTCACAAAATAACTATACAACTAAGTAAACCTATTTATACTTAAAAGAAATTGTCAAGTGTTAAATGTAATTAAATGAAAATTTTAATTGTTTCAAATTTTGAGTTTCAAATGTATGTTAATTTCATTTATTATTGAAATTAAAATCTATTGGTGAAATTATTAAAAAAAAACGTCGAAAGAGTTTTTTGCGTCGGTTCTTCTCAGGTCCCGAGGCGGCAATTTCAGTGAAGCCGTATTATATAGCCGTATATATAATAAAGCATGTATTATTTTATTTATTTTGAATATATATTTTTTTTACTTATTTTGAATAAATTTACTGTGTGATTTCAAAGTCAATTGAGTTTTGAGTCACGTCAGAGACACAATAGTTGTTGAGTCTAACCCCATTTTTGAAACAAATATTAAAATATTAAAAACATATCTATAGGACTGTAGGACTGACACTACAGAATGTTTTATATATATTTTTAAGATTCAAAAGAGCCTGTAACGACCTAATTGAATAAAGAATATTTTAATTTTAACATTTTTATTTCCTCGGGTTGGTTAAATCTGATAATATGATAAAAAGTTTCGAAAGCATATACTTTTGAAAAATAGACGAAACAGACTCAGAATAACTACAATATCCGATTTTGCATGAAACTAGCCACAAACCGTGTGTTCGAGACCGTCGTGGCGCAGTGGCTTGTGCGTGTGACTATAAACGCAACGGTCGTGGGCTCAATTCCCACATAAGAGAATTAATTATTATTTATTAATATTTTAATTTCTTTGCTCTGATAATAAGACAAAGCGCGGCTTTGAGTGCCACAGCTCAACACGTAATGCCTGAAAAATTCTAAAGACTAGTTTCCCACTGCTTACCCTGCTATTTGTGGGATACATCGTGAAGTTGAAAAGAACTGCGTTTTCTAAGATTAAGTATACTAGTAACTTTAAATCATGCTTATTATTAGCAAACTTTTTTCATATATAATTAAACTGATATTTTTTTCTAGCCAGTTGTTAATAGAACTTCTCGCTTTATAAAAGGCAACATGTTGGACACTGATTTCATGGACCTATAACAAAAAATAATAATGATTAAATTGCTACATATATAAAATTAATATATTTTATTATATTGTTAAATTAAGAATTATTTTCCTTATTGAAAATATTAAAGAAAAATACAGTAATAAATAGTAACAAATTATGTTATTTCAAAGACAGAGAATGGTCTCCAAGAAGGTCCATTTGTTTAAATTGTTGTAATTTTCTAAATATATACCTATATATTAAGGTATGACATTCATATAAAGTCCTCATGTCACTATGATACATCATCTGACTTTAAGTCATAAGTGTGTGGATTGGATCTAATAAACTTTGAGCAAGCAATTAAAAATGAACTCAATATCCAAAAATTCTTAAAAAATAAGCAAAATATCGAGAATTAAATATTCAAACATGTATCTATTAATTAATATGTCTACCTTCTCTAATCTAATGGTAGTGATCAATCCCTCCGTTTCTTGGCGTGAGGCGCATCGTGGTGGTCTCGCTTCCTGCCGCTCTTGTCCGCTCGCTTCGCTTCGCTCAAGAACCGATCCAGACCGAACGGATCGAAATCCGCTTCGGGTTGGTTGCGAGACTATAGAAATAACAAATTAGCATTATTAATAATCATTTATTGAAAATATATATTTTTTAATAAACTAAATATATAATATTTTAAAGTAAACTTGGTAGTTCTAGAGAAATCCCACTGAAAAGATATTTAAAAAGCAATATTAATATTTTCATAAAAAAAAACGAAAGTACATTATTATGTATATACATTTGTAGTGGAATGGCATAATGTATAACTTCAAGCAAAGCGGTTGTGGATACGAATTCTACTTGGTTGAACATTAATTAATTAAATTTTCTATCGATCTTCTAGTAACAAGGCTCAGCGCGACGCCATATTCGGCCACTCTATACGTAATATATCAAACATATAGCACTGCATGAGCAGCGGCGTTTCTTAACATTAGGTTCCCTCTGCCTGCCTGCCTATGCTGGATACAGTGTTAAACTGTTTTATTTAATAATATAAACTAACCGGCTCTTCTCTAGACGCATCTTTCTCAAAGGGAACGGGTCCGGAGCGTGTATTGGAACTACTGGTGCCTGCGAATCCTTTGTCTGCTATGAAACTGTTGAAACGAAAGAAAAAATATTACAAATAAACAATAATAATCCATTATAAAAGGACTAAACAGAACTATCTTCATAGGTATACAAGACCAACTGACGTCACAACATGTCCTCCAGCATTGCCATACAATTAATAAAAATTTTCACAGTGTTTTATTAGAAGCCTAGGATAGAATTGAAACACATTGCAAAAATGGATATTTATGGATCCTAATTATATTGGACGGCCTAAAAAACGCTACAGGATTTGACCACGCGCCCCTTGGAATACCTCTATGGAATTGAAATATTACATAGTATACAACATAATGTAATATAGCCCCATAGGCTTTCTCGATAAATGGACAATGGCTATAATATAACAAAAAGTTTAAGCGGGCGAAGCCGCGTTTGAGATACAAGTAGTAGTCCACAAGGAATAATTACTTTAATGTGGTTATAAAGTATAGACGCAAGAGCGCATATAAAAAAAGGCTAGTGTATCAAAAATACATATTACCGTTTATTATTGGCCAAGCTATCCAAATCACCATAGTTATCTTTCTCTGCGTTTCTAGAAGGTCTGTATATATGGGAGCCTATAGAGTCTTGGTTGCGCCACGGTTTGTCATATACATTATAGGCTTCATCATCACCGTAACCTGAAATTTAAGAGTAATCATAAATTAGATAAGACTAGAAACAAATTAAAAAATACAACTGCTGGAAGCGTCACTTATTGTGAATTTAACTTCAAAAAAATCTCTTAAAATCTATATTATAAAAGCATTTTATTAAATTAACGACGATATAAAAATAAGAAAAAATAAAATATAATAATGAAAAGAAAAAAATATTACATACCACTATCCATTCCCTTGCTGTTATTAAACAATCTTTGATCAAACATGGCCTCCCCTCCTTGATTAGTTTTAGCTGGTAGGCCTAGAGCTATTTGTTCTGAAATGTCACGTTCACGGTCCTTCACTAGCTTGGATCTGTTGAATTAAATTTACAAATATTAGAATAATATAATCAACTCCAAACACATCTGCTCATAGTCAGAAAGACTGATTGCATGATATAATACATAAAAAAAAAAAAAATATTAGAATAATAATTAACTTAACATCACGCTTTATCACAAGCAGGGTAGTTTAGTCAGAGAGAATGGAAAATGCCAATATAATAATTATATGATTTTTATTTTATTTATACCACATTCCATATGATTTAATTTGTTTTGATATTTATTTTACTTGCATAAACTATTAAAATGTTAAAAATATTTAATAAATAGCATTTTCTCTTGGCCAATAATAATTCTAAGTAATTATATACAGGGACAAAAAATTTGTAAAATCTCTTCAAATATCTGCCAACTGTAGAATTTGTATGAATATACATAATCTACACCACAGCACAGTGTCAACACTCCTCCACCACTCACCGTTTGTCAGGCGCTGCACGCGCTATGTTCCTATCCCGCTGCCTTTCCCGGTGTCTGTCCGCCCGTAGCTTGTCTCTCTCGGCGGCGGACAGGTCTCCTTCACCGGGACCTGGTGCTGCCAGAGGATCCTCCTCAGGTTCCTCGTCCGGATTACGGATACCTAGAAAATGGTTTTTTTAAGTAAACATGGGTGGTTGTTATTTTTTTTATTTTTATTTCGCTATGTTTTTGTAGTAGAGTTAACTATTGTAATTTTGTTTTTTTTTCAATGCTACACTGCCACCTTACTCAAATCACTTATGAATAGAACATAGCTAAACCAACCAGCTCTATGATCCCTAGCCCTTTGCGCCAACATTCTCAAGTGCTCCTCCTTCTTCTCCTTCTCTCTCTGCGCCACTCTCTTCTCTAACTGTGCTCTCGCTTCCACCGCCTCCCTTGCCTTCCTATCAGCTATGTATAGAGCCTCGGCCAACTTTGAAAAGTTCTCGTTTATGTGTACCTGTTGTAGACCACGGCCATCTGCCGCTAGACGTTTGTCCAGGGGGATTGTGTAACCTGGAATGTTTAAAAAAATATTAACATATTATTTATTTTTGACGAATAGAGGGTCTGATATGCAGCTCCAATGGGAGCAGTGTCCCTAAATGCCACCATCTGTTTATTGTTTTAAGCCTGATTACCAGATAAATGACAAGAAAAAAAACTATAAATAATAACAATATCAGTAACATTTGGCTGCAGTGTAGTACAGTACAGCGCAGTCACCTTTAGCGTTCTTCCAGTGCGACACACAAGGCGGCACCTTCCAGTCGCGCTGCTGCTTGACGGACACGCGGCGCGGCGGGGAGTGCAGCACGGGCGCGGGCGGCGACGGGGCTGCGCGCGGGATCTTGCGGTTGATTTGGAAGCGGGGGGGCTCCATCGGATCGGACTGGGCTTCTACCATTCTGAAAACATATATGAAACATCATAAAATGATTAGGTTGTGATGTGCAGGTAGCGTTGCAGCGAAAGCAGCAGTTTTAATTTAAAAAACAATGTTAACATATCAACGCTCAACATTCCAGAAATTAGGCAGGACAAATGACAGTATGTTTGGATGTATATGTCTATAAAAAAAACATTGTTATAGAAATGACAGACAGACACTTCAAATTCTTTTTTAATTTTGATGACATATGTTTGTTTTCGTTTATTGAGTCAACATAAATAACAACTATAGGTTTTTTTATATTTTAAAGCATTATTATGAAAAGCATTAAAAAAATATTAAATCTTCTTAAATGTTAACTGGAACATTTTTATGACATTAAATATGATTTCATATCCTGTTATATACTTTTTAAAAAAAACTCTAAAAGTATCTAGGGTAATTAAAGAAAAATAGAAAAATGTATACATATTAAACATACTAACCTAATAACCCGTTGTTTAGCCCCGGAGTTAAAAGCTCCACCTTGCTGCGCTGGTGTGTACCGAATGTATTGGGCGGGTGCCTGTAAATGTAAAGTACTATCAGAGACCTACATAGTTATTTGTTCCTTCTCTAAAAGAGAAGATTTTTCTATTACTACTCAGTCTATATTCCAGATAAAACAGGTTAAGCAGCCAGAAGACAGTGTCAAGATAGTCTAAACATCACTTCCTGCCCAAATTCAACCCTTGGTTTTACCACAGGATGGCAAAGAAAGTCATTCATTGCCCACAGTAAGGGTCTAACTCACAACCATCACAATGGTACAGAAATTGATGTTTTTACAGCATTTGCGTGTATCAGGATTTGTTGAATATATCAACCTTTATCAATGGCTTTTTAAATTTACTAAATGTGCTATTTCTAGGCTTTGAACAAAGTAGACAAAGAAATACTAGTGCTTTCTGACTTGACTTTCTGTACCTCAGTACTATATTATAGTCAATGTATGCACAAACTGACAGTTTTTTTAAGGCATCTAAAAAATTTACACTCAATAAATTTATAAAATGCTTTCTAATTGAAAATTTAGAAAAAAAACTTCATTAAAGTACAACAAGAATAAGAAGTCAACTCACAGCTTTAGGTGCAGCTTTGACTGGCATGGCAGCTGATATTTTAGCATTAGTTAATTTCTCTAAGGCCAATTTAGTTTTCTCTGTTATATCTTGAATATCATCTTCTGTCGGCTTTTGTAAACTAGGATCATCCTCTGCTAGCACTTCTGCTGGTAATAGGTCTGTGAGTTTTGAGTAAATTATCTGAAAGTAAAAAGGGAAGAAAAAAAAAAGTAACTCAATAAATTTTATTTAAAGTGTAAAAAAGTAAAAGAAAGATGTTTTTTTGTTAGCTCAACAATTTACATCAATATGTCCCATGTAGCAAGATAGGCAAGAAAAACCAACCATTATTAAAGCAAACACATTAGCAGTGAAATGAATATAATTAATTCCAAAAGGAATCTAATCCCCAACCTTTATATTTACAATCAGATGCTGTCTCCATGGATAGCAATAGCTTTTTTTTAGTTTTATGTTTTATCCTACAAACCGCAGGATAGACAGAAAATGTATTTTTCTTTTCTAACTGTGGTATAGCTCTTTAAAAATGTAAAAAATAAAAAATCTACATTATCACCTTATCAGCACTATGTCCTTGTCTTGCAATGGCTGAATACTTGACCTTGCCCGATTCATCTAGCTGTACTGCTAACGCATTGGATGTGCTCTCTTTACCCCTCGCTCCCATGCCAAGGGGATATTGAGCGACATGGATCTCTGGGAAAGCTCCTCCATCTAGAAGAAATTTAGATATTTATTTACTTTTAAGGGAATATAGTACAAGCAGCACAGTAATTATTAACTTATAAAACACAAAAATTGTACATAAGCCAATTGTTAAATCAATAGAATGATTATTAACTTGAAGCGGTTATGGCATAGTGGGACAGCCTCCAATTTTAAGCACATTTTGAACAAGATTTTAAACACACATGGTTGTAGATATGATGACTTAGAGGTGATTATATTTAAATTATTTTATTATACTGTTTTAGAGAGAGAGAAAAATGGAAAATGGGGAAAACATCATAAAACTAGATTTTCTGTTTGTTTGTTGTTTTTTTTTATTATTTACTTTACAAAAAAAACTTATTTGAGAATATTATAACAATTAACACTTTTCCTTTAAATAATTTGACTTTTGCAATATGTATTTACTTAAAAAACAGAAATATTATATAATGAGAGTAAAATATTGTATATGAAATTACATTTATATTTAATTATAGGACACACTTTTAAAAACAGTAATGACTAGGAACAAATATATGAATAGACATTATATAGAGATATAGAGCAAATATCTCTCGCCATAATATATATATAAATAAATCACCTCCAAAATCTTCTTCTGCTCTAGGCACCCAACCTTTGCGTTGACCATATGGAGGAACGCTAGTTTGTGATACCACAAGGGCACTGCCAACTCGTTTTGCTTTAAGTTCGTCATCCCTATCCCACACTTGTTGGACGGGAGCTGGTAACAAACTGAAATAAAAGTTAACATGTAAATCTTCCAATTGTATGAAGCCTGATATTTTCTTCTTTTATAAGGTACTGCAATACTAAGACGAAAATTATAAAATTTTAATGAAATAATATTTAAATAAGATATGATTATCATATTTATCAAACTTTTATAAAACATTGACGACATAAACATAACCATGTAAATTAATAAATTTATCGAATTAAATTCCTTCTGGTTATTTTTATTGTTCGACGTGAACGATATGCGATATCTATTTAAGCCAACATAGTATTAATATTCATGTATAAAACAATTGTTTAATTTAAGTAAAACGCACCTCGACAACGACGCCATTTTGCATGACAATTGACAGTTGACACCACAAGTCCACAAGCTGAGTTCTTTTTGCAAGTGTTGTCGACTGTCGTTTTAGATGAATTATTAATATGTAAAAAAATATATATACAAAGTATAAAGTCTAGATATTAACAATTGTACGAAAATCATAATTTTATTATTTTAATTTAATTATAATAATAATCCAAAAGAGTAAACTATATACTGTACATAAATAATTACTAATGTGGTAACTTAATATAAAAAGAGTAAGCCTTAAATACATTTAAGATGTACTAAATAATAAATAAAATATATTGTAATGTAAAAAAACATGGTTAACGTAACTTATTTTATTTACGGTGTGATAATCTACTGGTACAATTTAGACGATTACGAAAAATATTTTTAAGATCCTAAGCCTAAGTAGCAAACATAATAATTAATAAGTAACTCCTAAAAAAATTAGTTTACTATATAAAAAGAGTTCTAAAGTATATAATATCATGATTCAAAATAAATAAACAAACATTATAATGCTTGCAAACATTGTACAAATATGTTCAACAAATAGTGTATTACATAAAAATTTATATTACTATCAAAAACTTTACTTCTAATTAGTTTGACGTCATCCAAAATAAATAAATTGTTCATTTGTTGCTCTGTTAATCCATAATTTGAAATAAAAATAACACATATTTTTATTTGGCTTTTGATGTTTTTTTTTTGCGATTGTTAGCTTTTATAGTCCAACAAAAATTACCAAATTAAAACTCGTGACACAAACTATTTGTAATATCGATTTAGTGATAACATATGATATTTAGTTTGAAGAATTTTAAAGGCGTCCATATATTTTTATGGCAGTCAATAATAAGAAAAAATCTATTTATTTACTAATGTTTTAGGCAAACATTTGGTAAACGTTTCGAATTTTATTGGTAGTAAAATAGGTACATTCTTGGGCGGCATTTAAACGCAACCCATATTTAGTCTACAGCATCAAGACAGATAGATAATAAACAAAACACAATTGCCATATAATTGAAAAGTTGTTTGTAAAAAGAGGTGGAAAACTGTCAGATTGGTATATAAATGAAGTAGGCTGCGAACGTCCCCCTTTTATAACCTCAAAAATGCGCGAGAAGTGTAACAGTGCTATGGCGAAGTGAGCTTATTTTAATCTTAAAATAGTGCTAAAGTGAACAGATCATCGCTATGCCGTCGAAGAAAAGAAAATACAATGCCAGGTTTCCAGCCGTAAGTTTATAGTTGCCGAAAACGTCCATAATAACAAGATAAAGGGGCTTGTTTTTGTCAGTTCTATGAGAGACTTGTGATATCATGACATTGTTTGCTTATAGGGACGAATTAAGAAGATAATGCAGACTGACGAAGAAGTGGGAAAGGTGGCACAAGCTGTGCCAATTATAATCTATATCCTTTTCAATTGACTTCAATATAATCGTTGTATATAATACAAACATTCATATATAGTATGTAAGGACTTCTCTAGGTGACATTATTTATATTGGCAGATCCTCTTGCTATTGTTATTATTCCTTTTGAATATTGCGCAGTTATCTAGTTTGATAATATTGCTGTAAGCAGTTGTCTTATTAATGTGTGCCTTGAATCTAAATAATAATAAAGTACAGATTGTTGTCTTGTCTAGTTTAATTAAATGACGCAAAAACGTATTTAAAGATGAAATTTTCAAAAACTATTACTTTTCAATGTTGTAAGCATAAAAGTAAAGATATCAATCAGGCTGTAAATTTTAATAAATTGATGTCAGTAATTATGATTTTATCTATGAGCCATTAACTATATTATAGGCCATAACAATACCTATTATTTAGAGAACATATAATGAGTTATTTGAAATATTGTAATTTAAATAATAACATTCACTTTTACCTAAATTGCTAGTAATATTGTTTAGATAATATATTTATGCAAATTAATTTAAGTATATGTATGTTTGTAGCTTTTCATAGCTTCATGAAACATTGAACTATTGATATTTTAATTACAATGCTATCTTGGCACAGCAGCCCCACTTCTGACTGAAAATGCAATGCAATAACAGCCTTCATCAGTTGTATGTTTGATACCCACTTGGGGATTATTTTTATTGCCTCACTCAGGTTACAAAAAAAGATCCTAATATAACCTTAAAGAACATACAATATCTTGAAATTTGGCAGTCCATGAAGAATAGACTATTCCCTTGTCTTACCCTGCCATATATTGAATACAGTGAAAAGCTAAAATTAAAAGGAGTATATTTTATACACTATATTATTCACACTCATGTGAATATTTTATAATATTTATTCAATAATTTTAGTTTATATTTAACATTAATATATATAAATGTAAAATTTAAACAGTTACTAGTTTCGAGAAAGATTTTATCATCACCTGTGACTTTTAGATTAAATTATTTGATAAATAAAATAAATTGTTTTATGTGAAGTCATTTGGCTTATTAATATGTAATTCATTCATAAAAAGTATATAATTTTACATTATTAATATTTTTATTTTGATATATTTAAAGTTTTCATCTGTTCTAATGAAATATTCGACTATTTTATTTAAGCATAGTTTTAAAGCTTACTACTTTCTCCAAACAAAGAAACTTAGACTATATAATTATATTAAGGCATTCCCTACTTAACATTAACTATAATATAGGCCATTATAATATAGTTCATTCAACCTACACTGCTACGCAAGATAAATTTGTTGATTTTTTTATTTTTATACTTTTCCTGCATAGAGTAGTATAGTATATGTAGTAGTATGAAAAATGGCTATAAAAATAATTTGAGACTGTTATGTTATAGTGGAACGTAAATATCAGACTTTAATCAATGATTGTGGGTTCAATCCTTGCCTGAGAAAATCATTATATTTAAATTATTTATATTAATCCTGCATCTGGTACACAAAATGCATACCATTGCGTGCCAACATTCAACAATCTTTCATAAATTGGGTGGATGCTGAGGAATGGAATATCTTTCCACTAGGTTTCCTAGGTTCCCTACACTTTTTTTTATATTTTAATACTTTTACAAATGTTATAATATATGGAATTTCCTTAACTTTCTTTGTTCATAATTACACCTCGCACCCTAGAGTTGTTTGTGGAGTCTCTACTCAGTAAAGCAATGCAAGTAACAATGCAAAGGAATGCAAAGACCCTCAGTCCGTCTCATGTGAAGCAATGTATACTTGCTGAGTCGCGGTTTGACTTTCTAAGGGATTTGGTAAGAAATAATTTATCTTTTCAATATTTTAATTAGGTGACAGAATTTAAACTTTCAGGCATATATATAATTTTGACATAATTGGTTTTTAATCATCTATGATAATGAGAAAATATATAATACAAGTATTAGACATTGTAAATAAATCTGTCTTTTAATAATAACAATGTCATTCAAAATATTCTATTAATTGCAAAAATAAAATTTGCAGCAATATAACATAATTTGGGAAGTTAATTACTTCTATTCTTAATTTTTGAGTTTTACCCTTTAACAAAAGATGTGTTTAATAAATAATGTTAAAATTTGATTACTTGCTTACATATTTTTTATTTACCTTCACACTGTATCCCGCATGTAGCAGGCAGAGGGCACCCTGGCACCTAGTGTTAAGAAACCTCTTTCACATTCTCTGCTTTCTGCGGCATTCTGGAGTGTTTGTATGTAGAGGTGTGAGTTCTGCCATTCCACATAGCACTAGTCATAAATCATTGAGGAAAATAAAAGCTGTAGATTATATCATTGAGAACAATAAAGGGTCCGCAGTAGCACAGCATCTGACTGTAAACATGACGGTTGTGGGTTCCATTCCCACATGGAGGAATAAATTATAGTAGGAATAAATTATATATCAGTTTCTCGCTCTGATAACTAATATATGCATCATACAGTGTAAAGATACTTTCTTTAACTTAAACATTGAGGGAAATTAAAGCTAATATTATATTAGGAAGAATACAATAACAATTATCCATAAAATATTATATGTTTATAATTATTTCTATTTCAGGTTAAAAACATACCCGATGTTACAGCAGCGGAAGAAAGAGAAATGTTGAGTGGTGAAAGTTCCCCAAATTCGTCTAGGTAATTTATAAAAAAATATTTATGTTTAATTATGTGGCCGTCGTGGCGCAGGGGACCAAGCATCTATAAACGCTACTGTAGTGTGTTTGTGTTTTGGAGGGAACTCAGAGGAATGAATTACTTAATATTTTCATTAAGTAAATGAAAATATTAAATAATTCATACATAGCTCTGCAGAGCCTCTTCTGGCAGAGGCCAGTCGTAGCGCAGCAGCACGAGGTGTGACTGTAAAATGGACTGGTTGTGGGTTCGATCCCCACTCGAGGAGATGAAATATTTACTTAAATTTAAATTTCCATTTCTTCGCTCTGGTGTCGAGGTTAAGCGCGGCGTTGAGTTTTGCCACTCAACACGCAATGCCTCCAGAATTCGGCAGACAGTGTGGAACGGAGTGTCTTAACACTAGGTTACCTCTGCCTACCCTGCTGTGTGCGATATACAGCGTGAAGCTTATAAAAATGATAGCTCTGGTAAGAATGCAAAGCGCAGCGCAGCGAAAAAATTCGACGGAAATTGCGATACAGGGTTTTTTAACACTCGGTTCCACATTACCTCTGCCTACCCCAGTATGTGCAGCTAAAAATGTATTTTATTATATTTGTTAGTAATGTTCCTTTTTTGTCTAGAAAGTAAAGGTTTTTTCGACCACCTGATTCTTTGGCATAACCATATCTTTAATCGGTTTAAAGTTAAGCGCAATAAAGAAATTTACTGTCGAATGGTAGATAAATATGTAGATTATATGTTTTAATCCATATTGGTTGATTATACAAAATAACACTAACTTTTTTTATATTAACTATTAACCTGCTATTGTTTTAAATAAATAATCATTTTTATTATATATCTATGTCAAATACCAAATTCTTACTTGATCCTCAATACCTTAAAGGTTTTCAATTTTTTTTATAATTTTTCTCTTGTCTAGAAACAACCGACACGAGTTTTTAAAGAATTGATTTTTTTTTAAACTTTATCATGTTTTTTGGTTAACAATGTATTCTTGTACTTCTCTGAAATGAAAAATATATATAGTAGATACGAATGTATCAATTATTAAATAGTTTCATTTCGTGGAAAATACATCATATATATGATTAAGGATAATGATAATGCTATTTTTAGAAATTTTATGTCCTCTTGTGTTGGTTTTATGTTTTTTTATTATTATTTCTAACAAGTAAGGTTACTTACTTACTATGAATAAAATACATACTTAATATATACTTTTTTTTATTATCTAGACGCATCTTGAGAACTTAGTGTTAACATACTATCCTCCATCTTCATTTCATGTTGAGACATTGCGCTTTAGCTTTTTGGCGGAAGTTAACGTTTTGTACTGCCTATATTAAAAAAAAATTCAAACTAAAAATATAATTATGTTACAATTAATTAACATAATGTGTTTTTATTAGATTTTCAGACACCTCAGTACCAAGACGGATAGCCAGAGAAGACTCAAACAGTTCTAGCAGTTCCGACGTAAAAATACAACAAATTATAACAGCACCAAAGGAAAACTTTAGACGGGCATTGTCCGCTGAAATCGACATAAAGCCCAAAAACGAAACTATCACATCAGAAACAGCCATAGATTTAACTAAGAAAGAAGATAAAGGAATTATTACAGCCAATTTCTACCAAGAAACGCTATTAACAGATGATGTACAACACAACAGTGTGATTAAAGTGAATCCAACGTATGCGAGCCCTCAGCCCTCGACGTCTAGTTACGTAAATTTGACCAATTTGACGCCGGTGGAGACCCCGGAAGTAATTGTGCCAAAGGCGGAACACAACCCCGCGTTCTATATAGATGTAAGGCAAAACACACCACCCCGCACACCCGTAACCCCAATATTAAACATTGACTTCTCGAAGAACTTAACCAAGCCGGAAATCAAAGTGTTAGACACAGCAGTAGCTAATATAGTCGGTGTTAAAGACAAGAAGTTGCAACGACAGAACTCTAAGTCTAAGTTTGATATGAAGAAGAACAATGAAGCTAAAGTTGTTACTGTAGTGCCTCGTTTGGATATAGATCATTTGAATTCAGGAGATTTGCAAATAGACGAGGACTATGATACCTGAGTTATTTTGTAAGTTTGTTTGTTTGTATGAAGTATGTATGTAGGTTTTGTTGTGCTATGTATGTAATTGTATAGTGATAGCGGAACATGAGATTTGTTATCCAAATAATGGCTTTTGATAAACATTGTAAATGGTAGTAGTGGGTTCGATTCTTTCTCAGGTAAATAAAATATAAATAAATCAGCTTCACGCTGTAACCCGCACATAGCAGGGTAGGCAGGGGGAACCTAGTGTTAAGACACTCCGTTTCCCTGAGGGAAATAATTATGTTAAAAAATATTTTCCTGCTGTTGTAAGAGCGGTATTGGATTCCGCCACTCCACACGAAATGTCTCGAAATCTGGCGGAATGTATAGAATAGGCTGTCTTGCTTTTACAATAGTAGGTTCTTTTTGACAACCCTGCTACAGTACACTTCTTATAGTGAAATTCAATTTCATTGTGACATTTAATTGACTCGATTTTTTAGCGCTTTAACGTTTTTGGTTAAAATTTAGGTAAGTATGTGATAATATTTTTTATAATTGTGATTGCCAAAAAAAAAATCCAGTAGAGCGTCAATTATCCGAAATAATTATGGAACACGGATGTTCGGATAAGCGAACTGTTATAAGGTTAAAATTATACACTTATCTTATATTTCCACTCGAACACTAAGGTATTTTTAACCGAGATTTAGTTTATAAGGCGTCTTCTATGAAGTATCATAACGTCTGTGAATAACAAGTAATATTTCGAACAAATGTACCAAAGCGTGGTGGTAAGGGTTTACCAACGCATGAGTTTGGCGGACTTAATAGTTCGGATAAACGGTTGTCCGGTTGATCGACGTTCGGATAATCGACGCTGTATTGTACTTACTAAAGTGACAGTAGTGTTTGGTCAAAATAATGTGTTAGAGATTACAGCGTAAATAATGTAATTGGTAGAAATTAAGTCATGAAATGTTTGTAAAATAATAATAATAAATATTATTAATCATTATTAAATAGGTCCAATTTGTTCGGACCTTTGACATGTCAAATTATGTAACAAGAAAAGTTGAAATTGTATAAAAAAAAATTGTTGCAAAAAAAGTTGTGTATTTTTTTTGTTTGGATAACATATATCGTGAAACATCGTTGTTTACCATTTAGGTATCTTTTAGTGAGTCAGATTAGTTATTGTTTTTTTTATTTGTTTGTTTGTGTGTATGACGATTACTTATGATTTTATATGTATGTATTTGCATGGACTAGTTTTTTTTTTTGTTATTTATATGAATGTTCAATAAACGAATGATAATTTAAACTGAATAGTTTAAATTCTTGTGAGCATATATATTTTATTAAACAACATTACTTTGATGTTTTATGTTTATTTCTAAAAAAAAGATATAAAATTACCAAGACTTCAATATTTTAAGAAACAATCCTCCAAACCTTCAAATAGTTTTAAATCCACTAGATCTGTGTAAATCCACTAAATGTTTATTATTGTGTGTACAATATTTTGAAAATCATGATAATATTAAATTACTCAAATAATATGGATACCTTGAAAAGAAGTCTGACTACGGAAAATAAATATATTAAATATTATGTGTTTGTTTTTGTGCCCTTTTTATACAACTGTAAGTCTGTCTTGGGCGGTTTCCAAAAGGCGCGGCTTCAAGTCACGCTGTGTAATTTTTTTTTGCTTCACATTGTATCCCGCACATAGCAGTTTAAGCAAAAGGTGTTACAACATTCCATTCCCATTAGGAAAGAGGACCGAAACGTACGGATTAGAGATGCACACATTTTTTATATATTCTTAAATATTTTATTTACTTACTGTGTTAAATTAATTTTTGCTATGTTATAATTGCATTTATTTGAGTTTTAAATATTTTTGAAGATAAAGACAAGCGCGAGTAGGGCTCGCCCACTGAGGGTTCCGTACAGAAAACTCAATGACGAGCTTTTTCAGAAATCCAAGCTTAACTTAGGCAGAACCCTTTCATCTGATATCTCACTTGAACTAGCGGCTTTAATACCAAATTTTGCCCCCCTTTTAAATATTATTTTTAGGATTTAACTACAAATGTAAAGTTTGCAGATTTTTCCTGAACTAACACGGTGGGGTGCCCAAGTGTGCGGCTCCCAAGAGTACTCAGATTTGATATTTGCAAAGATTGATAGCGAATCACTAACACACTCACATAAATGTTGTTTTAATTGAAAAACATCAGTGACATACTTAAAAGTAATGTTTTGGTTTTCGATTGAGATCCCAGGGCCTCCAGACCTACGTAATTTTAACTAAGCTGAAATTTTGAGGATTATTAGTCTAATATGTAAGTATGTTAAAACGGTATGTGTATTTGAAAAGTAACTAACTTGAAAGGGCTTCCCTTTCAGAGATAACGCTAACTAAAGGTACATAAGATCCACGCTAACCTACATTAAAGTTTAAACGCTTGTAGTCAAATATATTTTTAAGATTAATGTAAAAAATGTGTACTTATTATTACATGTCCCTTTACGTAGCCCTTTACTCTCGCCAGAAGTCCTAAAGATTGTTTCAAATTGAGGCAAACTACAAAAAAAAATATGAGGCTGTTTTCGACGTTTGTGGTTTTATGCATCCCAAAATTTTACATATATTATTTACGGTACTATTTAAGACCAAGACCAATTCGATGGGCTCTTCATCCTTCCAGGCGCGATAAAGTTTCCATAACTTTATATCCATAACTTCAAGTGTTCGGAACAATGCCTACGTGCCACCCCAGCACTCTGTGGCCTGATAATAATTAGTGGAAACTAAAAGAAATAGTACCATACTAACTACATATTAGACTTACAATCTTCAAAATTTCAGCTTTGTTAAAAAATGCTAAAATGACGGAAGTTTTGGTGCCCTGGGATCTTAGGCTATTTAACATGTAAAAAAGTTTTATTCTTCTTCAGTAATGTCTTAATACTAGGTTCCCTCTGCCTACCCTGCTCTATTAAAATAAGCACCATATTCGAAGTTCCTCTTATGTCAAGACACTCCGTTTCTCATTTTTCCTATTGTGTTGAGTGCCGGAAATTAACGTCACATTTGACTCTTTACCAGTGCAAGGAAATGAAAATATTCCATTTCCTCGAGTGGGAATCGAACCCACAACCTATCGCGTTTACAGTAGCACGCTTGTGCCCTTACGCTATGACTGGCCTCAAAGATGTATATAGTATACCCACAGACCGACCGACCTGAATTATTTATAGCTACTAAAGCAATGAAATGTATTTCTTTTATAAAAAAAATCTATTCTATGATTTGTAGTTTATTTCCAAATTTTTCTCTCGACTTAATGGCGCACCTGTTATTTACTTAAATTAAATATTTAGTGAGTTTCACTTCTCGAGTGACAATCATAAAACCACAAACGTTGAAAACAGCCTCATACTTTTTTTATAATATAAAATAAAAATATATATATATTTCTAAAATAACGTTTTTTAAATCATTTCAAGTGTCATAATGACCTCCTTACCTACGTTAGTACAACAGCGTTGGCATAGCCTTCCTTTTAAATTTTAATTGGAGCAAGTCATGCAATTAATCTGGATACCGTAATACGTGTGCAGTGACTAGCGAACTAACGACACTCCAGTGTATCAGGTCACAGCCGGGGTAATAGGTCAAGTGGACTCGGTTTTATATTGGATTTTTTTAGACGATACTAAAAATAACATGATTTATAGTATTATTAATTTGAAACGTGGCACAGAGTGTGATTATAAACGCGATGGTTGTGATTTAAATCTCCAATTGGAAGAAAGATCGCATACCTACATTTCAAATTATTATCACTTCCCCGCTCTGGAAAACAATACGGGGCGTTAAATTCCCCTATGAGCGATAAGCAGGGAACACAACGTCTTAGCATTAGACTCTGTCTACTTTGCTAACTATACGGGCTTAAATTCATGAAACTCAGTGAGAGATGTATGTATTATTTTATAAATATACAAGATATGTATAGACAATTTTTCTTCTCTACACATGTTCAACATTTTAGTACAAGCCAAGACATTTCACTTATTCCGTACTCCGTACAAAACTTCGAACACTGCGTGAACCCGTTGTTGATTGCGTTTATATAAACAAAAAAATAGTATTTTCCAAATATATCTAATATAATAATGCCTATGACTCACGCCTAATGATAAACGATAATATACACACAAAATAAAATAATAATGACCCAGAAGCCTAAAACCTTTCAGCCCACCATAAAGGATATACACCATTAAAACATCCTCATAATTTGCAACCAAATTCCTCGATCCCCATTCCCAGGTAGCACGCAATCGATCGTTGCGCCTTTACCTTTAATAATGCATATCACGCGAGTGTCGCTTCCGGCAAACTTCTTATAAGACGAAATATTTTGTGTCTAACTCAAGAATATTAAAAAAAAAAGATTTAATTAACTTTCACATGACTGGCCTTGGTGCTAGTAAATTTGGTAAAAGAGAAATTGTGAGTTCGATTCCCGACTACGAAAGATTTGTATGATGAACGTTAGTAGGATAAATTAATGAATGCATCTACATAATATATAATTATTTTTAACATATAAATCTTATGCATATCAATAGTTGCGTTATTACTATATTACATGGGTTGTTTAATCAAATAATCGTACATCATATTTTAGCTCTACGCTGTATCCCACAATATAGCAGGGGGAGCAGAGGCAACCTAGTGCTAAAACACTCCATTCCCCTCTTGCCGCCGAATTTTCGAGACACTGTGTGGTGAGTATATTAACTCAACGCCGCGCTTTGTTTGTTGTTACTACAGCAAGGAAATAAAATGGCATACATGTTGCTTAAAATAAATAAATTTGCCACATTAAATAAATAAATTTGACAAATTCTATTACTATACTACGACTATTTTATAAGCATTCTAAATATACCTGAATCTAGAACATGACAACAATATCTATAATAATAGAAAAAAATAAAACATCAGGTCAAGCGAGCTGGCCTAGTTCGCTCTAAATAGACTATTCTCATAAACTAGGCCGGAGATTTCCATCTTTGCACTATTTGATGATATGAAAGGGCAAACAGAATGGCTGTTGAAGAAGAAACACACTCCACCCTAGAGTCGTACAAAAATAGTTAAACAAAAACTTTCGAATCTGAGATAAAAGAATTTTCTAAAGAACGTACGTGTATTATCAAAATAACATTTTTTTGTTTTGTTTAGTTTTTTATATTTAGTATTTTTCATGTAAAACTTCTATATAGACGGAGGAAAAAGTTTTTTTTTTTCTTTCACAAAAAACCGTTACGGCCGCATATACCGCACGATGAGAGGCGGTCCAAGATAAAATTTCACTTCTACTGTTTCCCAGCATATTAACATTTTTTTGCTTTGGAATGTTTTAACTGTGTTAAGACACTTCGTTCTCCACTGTTCGCCAATTTCTTCCTGAGCCGCGTTTGCGTCTCAGTATCAGAACAAGAAAGTGAAAATAATTTATTCTACGGAGTGGGAATAGAACCCAAAACCGTCGCGTCTACATTCAGACACTTTAAAGATTGTAAATGTATATAATACAGGATGGATGCGTCTGCGCTCCTTTTACGGGAGTTATGTGCTGATACAGGTAAAATATTTCAAACCCATACCTAAAGAAATTAATCAAGATACCTCAACAGTTTAGACATAGGATTTTTCTCTTCATTTCACGATATTTACCCATACTGTATTTCGTGTGACGCAGCTACAAATAGATACCAATAACCTAAACGCGTCGCCGATCTGCCCCTTTTCATTCTCAAAAAACATACTAGAACGGGAAAGAGATATCTCTCAATCTCTATTTTACGCAATTCAATATCGCCGCCTTTACCTACGACCCGCATTTTTTTCATTTTTTAGAAAAAAATCTTTTGTTTTAATTGTATGTAGTGACACCACAGGGTTTCATTTAAAGTGGTAATGACAAAAACACTGTACAATTAGGGCACCGTGCAGCGGGAGTTGGGAATTGATGGGTTGGGTTACACTATACAATGTTTTTAGGTTCGAATAGAAAGTATTTCATTTTCCAAAATCGATTAAAAAAGATGCATTGTTGAGCACTAGCAATTAACAAAAAGGTATAGAACATACAAGAATATTTTTTTACCGTCAATAGAGCAGATATAGAGTAGAGTAGATATATGTGTATGTATCCAAACTCACTAACTGATCACTATCAGGTTTGGGGTGATAGAAGATATCTGCATATAATGTAGATATTACCTTAATTTCAGAAGACCTATGTAAGCAAGAAAAACATGATATTTGAAATTAAACCAAATACTATGGATCATGTACAAAAATATTTTGTTTTATTGTTATTTTAATTTACCATTATTACAATATTAACAATACAATATTAGCTATTCACATATGTCTGACAAAAAGGCAAAAACAAATATGTATAAACATCTCATAATACAGTACAGAAAAGTGAAAAAAAAAACTTGCTCAGTGATAAATAAGTGAACAAGAAATTAAAACTAAAAAACTTTGGATATGTTTGATACCACTTCTATTATACTGTATTTTATGATATAAGTGACAATTATTTAGAAAAATCAAATTAATACATTACATTTGAATTTCTGAATTCATTTTTATTATATTTTACAACGAAACTTAAATAATTGAAAATAATTTTGTTATTTATGATTATAATATTATTGGCAAGATTATTATTAAAGTACATTTTGTTTTCTAATTTTATATTATTTTCATATTGTTGTATATTTTTTGTTTCTATTTATTGAACATGATTGAGATTCAAGATTTTAATATAACTATGAAATGAAAAAATATTACTGAGGTTTAAATAAATGTGTTATATGTTTAAGATTCAAAATACACAGTTAGCATACTTGATAAATTCAATTTATTTTTAATGATGAAAAAAAAATTAGAAGATTGCAGTCCATTTCATGAATTTATCAAGTAAACAAAAAATATTAATAACTATAATTATTATGTATGTATATATATTTATATAAATTATAATATTGTATTAATACTGATTAAAGTTACATATTAGATGGTAATTGATGGCAATATATTTACATTGTGACATGGAATATAATTTAGTAGAAAACATAATTAAAACCCGCATTTTATATGCATTACAGCTACAAATATACAAAATAGTATAATAAATTAGTGCTAAATTACCTTAGAAATTAAGTAAATGATAAATTAAATTATTATTTATCGTAAACAAATGTAAAGTACATATACAACTACAATAAAGTGTTAAGCACCAATGTTGCAATAAGGCACTTAAATAGTTATTTATATATAAAATCTACTTCGTTTTTTTTATTTTTTGTAAAAAAAAGTATACAAAATATATGTTGTTTTTTATTATCAAAAAATTGCAAATCAACACAAAATGTTTAATATAAAGATTACTAAAAAAACATTTAATCTGGGAAGACATCAATAAGTAAGTTAATTGCTATATGGACACGAAAATTACAACATTATAATTAATATAAATTATTTTAATATTCAAATCTAATAATTACTTAAATCTAAGCTAATCAACAAATTTTGGAATGTCAATTATGTTGCCAGTCTTAAAGAAATTTTCAAGTGAAAGTTATAACCGTTTTCATTTAATTACCATCAAAAAATATAATTATAATAATAACAAAATAGAAATTATTTATAACATATTTTGATGAAACTTTCATTGTTGAATAATTAATGCTTTCTTAATGTAAAGAGTTAAATAACACTTTTTATATACAACATTTGAATTTAGAAGAAAGAGTAAACATTTGTACCATTGCTAATTAATATAAGCCCAAAGTCCTTTTCTCAGCTAAACTCATTTCCTTCATATAAACTTTCACAAATCTCAAGCAGCCGTAGTACAGGGCTTATATTATATGGAAATAGAGATTTCGATACAAGCCTACTGATTTGTAAACGCAACCGAATTAAAACCCTCATTGTATCATCTAACCCTCTCGTACCTCCTGAGTCAGCTTGTTGGCAAGATTCCAAGAACTTAGGCCAATTCCTTCTGACATATTTTAGAAACCTTAACAAATACAACAAAAAACATGTTTCATTACTTACAAGATAGTCTAATAAAACATCGCTATCATGGGACACTACTTTCAGGAACTCTATAAAAGATATGATAGGATTCAACATGGGTATTAAGTCTGGATACATGGAATTCCTATAGACAATACCTACTGTAATATCTAAAGTGCACACCATGGACTCTATAAGATAATCGTCTTGTTCACTAAAGAGATGGATCAACATCTTTGTAAAAGGTGTTTCTGGATGAAATTCGAATCGATTTCTTATGAATACATCTAATTTTTTCAATACATCTCGAATGGATCTTTCTACAATTTGCATGTCCTGAATTGCATTATAATCTGATGAATCTATTGAACTGTCAGAGGAATCGCAACGCATTTCTTTCACAGTGACTGCTACTGACTTAAGAACTAACAATGACATTCTTTGTAACATAGTTTTGTCTACTTCGCTGCGAGATTGTGATGTATCATCGTTATCTTCGTCACCGTAACTTTGGTCTACTAATTGGATAGATGAAGACAACGGTGCAACCTCAGGTCCTAGAGAATAATCATGGATGACAGTACAGTTGTGGCCCAAGAAACCAAACCCACTCCTGCTGCTTTCAACCCTAATTTCACTTAGTAATCGGAAGTCTTTAACATATCTCACAATTGAATGAGCGAGACAACATATCTCTTCTGGCAAAATATCTTGAAGAGCCAGTGTCGAGCCATAGCAAAGAACCTCATTGAACAAACTGAGTATTTGTGTATATATTAAGCTTGGCAGCATTGTGTTACGCAAAAGATCAACAAATCCTTGTAAGTCTGCATAAAATGGTTTTGTATCTATTACCGAGAGATTCGCCTTTACACTAATAATGTTCTCCCATAGGGAAAAAAATGTTAATATACAATTTTCAGCATTAGATAAATTCAGGTACCTTAGAAGAAGCAACTTCATATTTTTAACCAATATTGGCCAGTGATGCTCTAACGTTTTTATTGTTAAACATTTAATATGGGATGTATCAAAGGATTCAGAGTCAGTCAGTATAACTGTAACACAACCATGTTCATTGACTCTCTCTATTCTTGCCTGGGGAGGTTCAGGTGACTCAGAATGGTCCATACTAGTATTTGATGTGTCAAGGGGAAACTTTAAAACTGGCTCACTAAGTTTAAACTGTACAGATTTACTATCACCATTATCGCCTGAGGATGTCGAAGGTGAACTACTATGTGTTTGTAAATTAGAGAAAGCACTATGTAAATTATCACTACGAGAACTAGACGGGATTTGTGCACTGTTACTACCGCTACCACAACTTGGACCACTTCTAAAAGGATTATCCTCTGCCACTTGGACACTACCAGATGTATTTACAAGGCTACTCTCCTCTAATGGATGCTGCTCAACATCTTTCCATTCAACTATCCTCTTAATTATGTCTAAGCTGAAGTTAATTTTTTGTACTGTGATCCTATTTATTCTATCAAACAAATATATATTTTCTGTTATTTGTTGTAACCAATTTTCATCGACTGTATCCTTGGAAACAATAAGAAAGCTAGCTAATACTCTACACGCTACAAATGTTATAAACTTACTTTTATGTTCCGATAGTTCCACAACCTCACTGATCCAATCATGTCTGTTTCTCACAAACAAGTCACATGCATACATCAACCTTGAACATATAGTGCCTGTGTTGTTTTGCTTCAGATATATATCAAACATAAGCTGCATAGTTGACAGGTAAGTAAGGGAACATGTTATTGGCCATGATGCTATATGTAATCTCCTGTCAAACAGTTGACAGAGAGAATTTTCATCAAAACCACACAAACATTGTCCAACTAAAGCATTTTGTACAATTCTGAGTTCAGCCAAAAGTGTGTCGTCAGCCGCAGTCCAGTGAGGTATATCATTGGAGCACGAAGGTAAGATATCAACATTTGTATCACTAGGGAGCCTTAAAATAGAAGAACAGTCAACTGCATCCTCGCTCACAGTCCCGCTATCTGGAGATTCACCATTCCTCGATGTATAATCACCAGAATTATCAGCAGGTGGTGTCTCTGAATCGTAAATATCAGTGAGTATATCCTCAGCAGATTTGTCACTCCCATCGTCAATGTCAGGACCATCAATTCTTTGCTTTTTCTTCACAGGTTGGTCAGAAGCCATCCCTTCATCTGACGTTGGATAACAAACTTGCCCTCGTAAAACCATTAACCCGCGTGTTTGGGCAACCAAAATAAGTATTTATGTTATGTTAGCGTATACTTAACAATCCCATATTGGCACTTGCATTACAGTCATTCTGAAAATAAAAAGACAAATGAATGCATGACCTTTCGTGCAGCTACCCAGTTACGCGAATGACAAAGCTTAAGAATACTTGCTTGTTCTTAAAGATTTTACAAAATATTAATACGAGAACTTTGTTGAATAGAATCTAAACTAGATTTATACAATAGGTATTTTCTTAATCTCACGTTGTAAATAGAATTATAGTAAACTTTCCAAAATATTTTGATGGCACACATACCATTGAAGCAAAAATGAGGTTGTATATACACGTTTTTTCAGCCTTGGTATCCATAAATCACTTCTACGTTTATGCTTCACTCCAATAATAAACAATTATACACAATTTTATGTGATATTTGTATAAAAATCCTTAATAACTTCAATCACAACTTTGTCGAATAAAAGATCGACTCCATTACGTACAATGACGCTCTGTCAGTTGAGACACTCTTTAAAATGGAATTTATTGTAAAAATCCTAAAATATAATTTATAAAAAAAAATGTCCAAAGTAAATTGATTTTTTTTAATAAAGTATTACGCTGTGCAAAAATGCTAAATATTACTTATTATTCTAATTAAATTATAAAAAAAGAACGTTAGCTTTAGGTATTTCCGGTGTTATATCAAGCAAGGACGTTGCCAGTTTGACGACTTCTGAATTTAGCAATTTTAAGACTAAGCTAAGTTATAACAGGTACGGTAGCGAAAAAGTTACAAATTGTAAAGAGAAAAATCTGAGTAAATTTATTAATGTTTATTTATAATAAACTTGTAAATGCAGGATTATGTACTTACATCACTTAATTTCCGGAAAATTTCCTTTTATTTAAATGCAAGAGATTGAAAAGTCCATACAAACACCTATTCTTTTGTTCAATAGATGTTATTTTCAATAAATTTATCTATAAGTAGAATAGTTGTAAAACTATATGGATATAAATAATTAATAAAATATATAGATACTCCTGATAATATGGATCAAATCGACATTTACTTACATATATTTTTTAATTACAGTACCTTACAAGTCACTTGTACTATTTTTAAAAAGTATGAAAAAATATATGATAAATAGTTCTATAAATATATTTTATTTTCCGTATATTATAGAATATATATATTTTTATTAATCTAACAACATATTCTTGTTCTAAATAACAATTATCATTATGATTCTGGTAACATTTTTAGTTTCTTCGACTCCCCGAGGAAAATGTCTGCTTTCGAAAGACTCGAAAATTATTTTCATGCTATAAAATAATAGTTTTATCTAAAACTACCTAAAGTTTAAAATTTAGTCAGGTGAATATTTCAGATATAAAATGTAACAGTGCTATAATAGTGACATTGATGACTCATCGTAGTGTTTTTGCATAACAATCGATAGAATAAATTTAGGTTAAGATATTTGTGCTACCTTATTTGAACCCTTACAACAAATTTTTAGTGCGTAAAAAATCATATTAATTAGCAAATTATCTATATTATTAATTCGTAAATCTATATTATGTTTTATTTATAGTCATAATGCGGAAACGTATCGATATGTCATCGGCTTTCAGCTTTAGTTTTTTTTTTGTGTATATAATGCTATGCTGTCTAAATAAAGTTCAAATCTAAGATTGCGAAAGCGTACTAATATCGACTGACATTCGCAACCTTGTAATATACGAATAGAAAGCATTAGTTGCCTTTGAATAAGTAGACAATGGTGAACACCTTTGATTTCCTGTTAGCCTGTTCACTGGACCTTCAATGCATTTATTTACAAGACTCTATATTATACTTTTGATAAAATAATAGACCAAAAATTACATTTGTTTTGAAGTTAAAAATTCAGTGATATGATACTTACCTAATTTAAGAACTCTATAGTTTGGACAACACCCACTCAATTGGGTGACAGTCTCTATAAATAAAATATTATTTTCACTGCTAATTCTACATATTTCGATTAATATTTATTACACATTTTGTTATAAAAAACACTATTTTTACTTAGTAAATATAATATTTAATTAGGTACTTAGCATTTATTAACAATTACAGGAACTTAATTGAAAAATGGAGCAAAATATTCGGACCAATACAACAAACATTAGGTGTTATTAATTTTACGTGTGAATCTCATTAAGTGTAAGTGTTTGAGGACATGCCATACAGTGTTTTGGTGATTTGATTGTGAGATAAGTGTACCATCATGTCTGATGAAGAGGATTCCTCCCCTGATTGGGCGTTGGCCCCAACAAATAATGTACCGGGTGAGAATTGATTATTAATTTCATAATTTTAACTATTTTAATTAAGTCATGATTAAAACTTTGATTATTAAATTTTTGATTATTATTAGTCAATGCTATTATTAAAAGAAAATATTTATTAATTCATCATTGCTTATGGATTCTAAAATATTTATTTATCTAATATTATTTGAAATATTTTGTATATATTTTTTCCTTATTTTGTGCACATAGTATCTATATTAACTTTTTATCTTATTTTTTATTAAAAGTACTTTTTACCAAATGTTATGTGTAAGAAATGAATTGGAGCAATAACACCTTTGCATGTATGTTTTTGTTTATATTTATTTCATGTATTTTAAATTCTTGTATACAATACAGTATATTCTATTCTATAGTTTCATGAACTACAATAGTTATAATACTGAATTGAAATTGTAAATTAGATTGATTGAATTTTTTGGTTACATACATAAATTATAAAACTTCCATGGAGTTATTAAAGAAATTTAAGAAATATCTCCAATAATTTTTATCATATCTATTTTAATCAAAGGTTTTTTTTTAAATGTGGAAGTAATAACTATTTTACATTTGCTTAAACTTAAAAATATAAAAAAAATAATTATACAAAGATCATAAATATTATGAAAAGCTATTATCAGTTGTAACATGTTTTTGTTTTAGTAATGTTTTGGTCATTATCATTATCAACATGTAACAGATTAAAGTAAATGTGTCTAGCGGAAGTGTTGGGATTCTTTTTTAGGCTATTTAAAATTAAAACTTTAAACTAAAATATAATGATTAATTATTACAGTTACTATATGATTTTAACAATTTTAATAATTATGTGTTTCTAACTTAATCTGGTTTTCAATTATCTATTTATGGTATGTAGTTTTTCAATACAAGAAATATAATTTTAGCAAATAACTCTTAATATTAATGGCGATTGTGGTGCAGTGTGAGCACCAGACTATTAATATAATGGTACTAGATCTGTTACCACTGTGGGAAAATAAATTATTTTAACTTTAAAAATTCTTGCACTTGTTTGGAATCAAGGCAAACAGTGGAGAACTGTCTGACATTTACTTCTTGGCTGCTTAGCCAATGTTTGTATTATATAATATTAATAAATTACTTTTATTTATTTTAAACAATACTTTCACTCAAAATGCATATCATATAGGCACTGATTTTGCATTATCACAAGCACTTGTGATATCCTTAGTACTTGATGTATATCTGCAATTGATATTATCATTATCTGTATGTATATAACATGAAAGATTTCTTTTTTATAGTCTGAATATATCTAAATATTATTATTATTATTTTGCTTTAGGCTGTGAAACATACAATTAAGACACTCAATTCTCCACTTCCTGCCCAAATTTGAGACATTGTATGTCAAATGCAAAATATCAATGTATTGTCTTCTTACAATGGTGAGGGAATAAAAATAAGCTTTTTATATTACCTAGTTAACATTTTTTTATGTTATAAAAAATAAAATTAAATAATTGATACAATATTATTATATTAATAAATCACTTCCACAAAACATTTTATAATGTTATTTACATGTAAAACTTGTAAATATTAATATTTCCTATTATTATTTTCCTCATTTTAAGAATGATTACATAATAATTAAAAGCTTAATTATTAACACATGTTATTCACATAATAATATATAATATTAAAATATATTATATCATTAACAATACAAAAAAAAAGAATAAATACTAATAAAAAGTCACATACTGAAAGCAATAAATAAATAATTTGCACATTTGTTCTCAAGGCAGGGTAAAAACAGAGTGCCAGATGTTGTACTTGCATATTACAAATGGAGGGAAACAAAGACTTTATAAATAGTCCAGGGATTCTGAACCTTTCAACGTAACACTTAGCAGGCTTTTATTTGTAACATTTTCAATTGCCATTTTGTGTTTACATTTATGAGATATGTTTATTTTTGGTATATGTATATATACCTGGTTTGATTGAGGAAATAATAAAGAGGCCAGTCGGGGCGCAGGGCCACGAAGTGTGACTGTAAACTCAACAGGTTGGGGGTCGATCCCCACTTGAGGAAATTAAATATTTATTTAAATTGATATTTTCATTTCGTCACTCTCGTGTCGAGGCAAAAAGTGCGGCGTTGCATTCCGCCACTCAACACGCAATGCCTTCAGAATGAAAATGGGAAACAGACTGTCCTAACTTTAGGTTCCCTGTGCCTACTGTGCTGTGTGCGGGATACAGCGTGAAGCTGAAATTATCAATAATAAGTACGTCAAGAACGGTAGAGTGTAGTGTAAAGTACGCTATACATCATTTATGGTAGTATACGCAGTTTATTATTTCGCTTACCATCCATCTAGATGGTTTTTAGCCATTTTCATTAGTTCTAAAATAAAGCGCGACACTGTAGATCTATCTTTTATAAATAAGGCCTTATGCATTTTGAGACAAAAAATAATTGTAAATTCCAAGGTGTGTTTCACCGTTTTTTATTTCACGAAGATATTGAAAGTTATTCCATCAGCTTCACGCTGTATACAGCTGCATACAGCAGGGTAGGCAGAAGGAATCTAGTGTTAAGACACTCCGTTCCAAAGTTATTCCATCATCAAGGAAATTTTATGAAGATAATCTTTGCTTTTTATATCATGTAATTAGGACGTATACTTTTCGAACTTGCGATCTCTTTGTAGAATATACGGAGTTAGCTTAGATGATCGAATCCGCAAAGAAGAGATACACAGGATGGCAGGTACTAGCGAGAATGTCACGGTGATGATAAAAAAAAAGTGTTCAGCGGGTTTGCACGTCGAACGAATGAGTGATGAAAGAATGGCAAAAAAGATTTATGATGGAAAAGTGAGCTGTAAGAGAGATAAAGGGAGACCTCGGTTGACCTTCGAAAACACAGTATCAAAGATAATGGAGGAAGGTCACGTAAAAAGCATGAGGATCCCCGAAGGTCATGTATGAAGAGGTTGATGACAGTGAACGAGGCGAAAGACGTATGTAGAGACAGTAGCGTTTGGCGCTCCGTTCTCTCTGACTACCCCGCTGGAGATACAGCGTGAAGCTAAGTAAATATATATTATTTATATTTTCGTTTCTTTGCTCGGGTGTGGAGGCAAAAGCGCGGCGTTGAGTTCCGCCACTCAATACGCAATACCTCCAGAATTCGGCGGAAAAAGGGGACGGAGTGTCTTAACACAAGGTTCCCTCTGTCTACCCTGCTGTGTGCGTTACACAGCGTGAAGCTGATCTATTAAAAACATATTTGAGTAGTCATTATCAAATAACACTGACATGCAATATAATTATTGAATCAAATAATGGCAACCCACGAAAATAATTATTAAGTACTCTGATTAAAACCATCCTCCTTCCATCCTACCATTCAATCAGGCGTATAGGTGTCAAATGGACAAGCGGAACTTACCATTAATTAAAATTTTATATTATTTATTACCTAAAGAATAGTAAATATTTGTAAGTATTCGTAGAATAAAACTTCGGTATGATAACAAGTATTCATTAAACTTTTAACAATCAAGTACAAGTATTGACTTTAAAACGGACAGAAAGTGGAGAACGGAGTCTCTTAACACAAGGCTCTTCTCGCTTACTCTTCTATATGCGTAAAATGAGCGTAGTTAAAGAAAATCAGAACAAAATTACCCGTCTATATTTCTACTAGAGGGCGCGCGCGGCTTCGCCCGCTTATTAGGAGTGAATTCTAAAAAAAAACCACGAAACACGTGTTCAATAAAATATTTTTAACAGTCTGAATTTAAATTTTTATGAAAATCGGTGGCAATTTAAAGATTTTTCCATATAAACTTTCAACCCCTTATTTGAACCCTTATGGGGTGAATTCTTAAAAACCATGAAACACGTGTTCAATGAAATATTTTTAAGAGTCTGAATTTCAAATTTTATAAAAATCCATACAAACTTTCAACCCCTATTTCATCCCTTTAGGGTTAAAATTCCCTTCTTAGTGGATGTCCAGAATATGAAAATAAACATCTGCCCAAATTTCACGTTTCTACCATCAGCGGTTACGGCTCTGCGTGCGTCTTACCTCAGTCAGTCAGCACAAGTCCTTTTATATATATAGATTATTATCAAGCTGAAGAGTTTGTTCGGTTAAACGCACCAATCGCATGAACTATTGATTCAAATTGATCGTATTTTGTTATATTGGGTCCAATATATGGGCTATATAATGAGGTCATTTGACCATGGGAGCGAAGCCGCAGGTAAAAACTAGTAGTTAATGTAAGTACTTATTCATAGAACGCAACTTATGCGAGATAACAAAACAAACAGTTAAAACAATCAAGGTTCTATCGTTTAACTTTACCTAATTATTGTGTATACTAATTAAGTGTGCACATCCTGGCGTAGTAAACAAACGTCTGACTGTGGATGTGGATGGTTGTGAGTTCGATGATTTCTCTAAAGAATGTTTGCATTTGAATAATATTTCTGTTTCTCAGTCACATTTAAAAACAGCGTCGATGTTAAATCCCGCTATTCAATTGCGCCATGTCTAGAAAACAGACTTTATTTTTATTTAAAAGTGTCTGAACACTATGTTTTTCCTTCCAACCACGTTAATTATTAGAGATGCGTGAAGATTTATTAATTAATCAATTAATCAGCTTCACGCTGTATCTCGCATACAGCAGGTCAGAACTTAGTGTTAAGACACTCCGTTCCCCACTTTCTCTCGAATTCTGGAGGCATTGCGTGTTGAGTGGCAGAACTCAACGCCGCGCTTAACCTCGACACCAGAACGAAGAAATGGAAATATAAATTTAAGTAAATATTTCATCTCCTCGAGTGGGGATCGAACCCACAACCAGTCGGTTTTACAGTCACACCTTGTGCCGCTGCGCCACGACTGGCCTGCGTGAAGATAACCTTATTAATTAACATTTTCTAATCGCTGATTCACCGTCGGCTATGGGTATGGGTGCACAGTGGCCCGTATTATTGTTCGTTAAAGGCTATGGGATATCCTCTTTGTACGGCATTGTTTTGGCACTGTTTCCTGTGGATTGTGGCCATGTTGAAATTGGTGTGCTGTGAAGTAATATTTAATTATGTTGACTTACGTAGTTTTGGTCAATTTAATTTACTCTTTTTTTTTATTGTGTGTGTTAGGGTTGTCGATTGTAAGTCTTAAGTTAAATAGTTTTATTCAAATTAAAAAGTTATTATGTATATAATTTTTTAAACGTCACGTTTTATCACCGGTTCACTAAAGTTTATGCTTCAAATCTGGGAAAAACATACTTACATTTACGTAGGTAATAAAGGAAGGCCTAATCGATTTAAACATATATTTTAATTTTATTCGTCAGAATGTTTTGTCACGTAAATGATAATATTTGTTTGACATTATCATAATTAGAACTTGTTGATTGCACAAATTAATTTTTGTTTCGTTTTTGTTACTATAAATTATACACTTGATATACTTTAGTGACTTTGGTAATTTTTTTAGTAATTATAAAAAAAATAAATCAGCTTTACGCTGTATCTCGCACTCAGCAGGGTAGGCAGTGGGAACGTAGTGTTAAGACACTACGGGCACCACTTTCTGCCGAATTCTGGAGGCATTGCGTCTTGAGTGGCAGAACTCAATGCCGCGTTTTGTCTCAACACCAGAGCAAAGAAATATAAATTTAAGTAAATATTTCATCTCGAGTGGGGATCGAACCCACAACCAGCCAGTTTTACAGTCACACTTTGTGCCCCTGCGCCACGACTGGCCTTAATTGTAATTATGATTTATGGAATTCGATGCAAAAATAAATGAACATTAGCAAGTAGTCTTTCTCCTCATTAAAAAACTGGATGTTTCAATTTGTGTTACTAGATCTATTTCATGCATCTTTAAACATTTTTAAAGCGTTATTCCACACTTAGGAAAGAAAAATACTTATTTAGAAAACGTATAAAAATTTTAACGTAGCGGGACTCGAACCCGCGCCTCCTGGTCGGTTTCCAGGAGGCGCGGATTTGAGTCCCGCTACGTTCAAATTTTTATACGTTTTCTAAATAAGTATTTTTATGCATCTTATTAAGTACTAGCGGCCCACTTGCGGCTTCGCCTGTATACCACCTAAAATATTTTTATTATGCTGCATTTGCCAACAGATAGATACGTTCAATCATGAACAGTATGGCTGTATGATAGGACGTCATCGGCGGCAAAGGCGCCCCCCGCGGGACTCGAGCCTAGGTTTGCGGCTGTAAACAGAGCGTAGAATAATTTAAATTCTACATTTTCTCGAAAAGTATAAGTCCAAATTACATGATATAAAAGCCGAAGCTTATTTTAATTAAAATTACTTGATGATTAAATTCGCTTGTAAGTTTCAATATACATGTCAAATAAAAATCGACGAAATATCACCTTACAATTTTCAATAATTTTGTGTCACAAAATGCCTTATTGTGAGTTATAAGAGATAGACACAGGGAGTCGCCGACTTTTTTAGAACTAATAAAATAGAATATTTTTGTCAAATGTACTGACATATATTAAACTATTTTTAGAGCGCACGCGCTTAAATCAATTTGATTGCGTTTGTTATTATTATTATTTCGCTATTTAAGGCTAACTAAGACTTAAACCGTGATGTTATATAGCCTATGGCCTATAACACTCCTGAAGAGTGCTGCTTTAATACAAAACAAAAGAAAAATAAATCGGACCAGTACATCCAGAGATCTTAGCTTTTAAACAAACAAACAAAATCCGCTTTATTATAAATCAAATCAAATCAGCTTCACGCTGTATCCCGCATACAGCAGGGTAGGCAGAGGTAACCCAGTGTTAAGACACTCTCGTTCCCCACTTTCTGCCGATTTCTGGAGGCATTGCGTGTTGAGTGGCAGAACTCAACGCCGCGCTTAACTTCGACACCAGAGCGAAGAAATGGAAATATAAATTTAAGTAAATATTTCGTCTTCTCGAGTGGGGATCGAACCCACAACCAGTCGGTTTTACAGTCACACCTCGTGCCGCTGCGCCACGACCGTCCTCACCGCTTTATTATATTAGTATAGGTAGGTATTTTTACTAGTGATATTTGAATTGCTTTTTCAAGTTATTTCTTGTCTATGTAAAAAAAAAGATTAATCTTTTTTCGCTTATAACAAGGTAGACAGGGAGGACACAGAGTGAAGACACTCCATTCCATAATTTTCGCTCAATTTTCGTGACATTGCGTGTTGACGGGGTGAACTCATCGCCGCTCTTTCTCGATCAGAGTGGGTAAATAAAATTGGTTAAAATACATACATTCCCTCGAATAGGAATCGAACCTGCAGTGACTGCGTTTAGAGTCAGACTCCGTTCCACAGCGCCTTTTATGTAATTTTATAGAAATTACACTAAATCAAAAAATTAAATCAGCTTCACGCTGTTCCCGCAACACAGCAGGGTAGTTAGAGGGAACCTAGTATTAAAACACTCCGTTACCCACTTTTCGCCGAATTCTGGAGGCATGGCGTGGTAAATGGCAACTCAACGCCGCGCTTTGTCTCCACACCAGAGCGAAGAATTTAAAATATAAATTTAATTAAATATTTCAATTCCTCGAATGGGGATCGAACCCAGAACCAGTCTATTTTACAGTCACACTTTGAGTCCCCGCGCTACGACTGGCATCAGAAAATTATACAGAGATAGAGGAGAAATTATACTAAAAGGATTTAAATAACACAAAATCCAGTTTTTACATAATTATTATAATCCTTACAATCGTCGACAACCTTTACGTTTCTGCCATGAAACGCTCACAACTTCTATCATATTAAAACATAATGTTTTTTATAAAATTTTTACTGTTAAACGCGTAAAGCCACAGAAACGTGGATGTAATTATTGCTGCTTGCCTGAACTCAGGCATTCGTACATTAAAGAGTTTTATTTGTGAAATGTATATTTTTAATTGGAGTCTTAATTATAATATTAATTTATTTATATCTATTTGTATGATTATGAGGAGCCTATATAATTATATAAGTATACAATATACTCCAGATTTGAGGAAAGTCGTGACGCAGGGGCACAAAGTGTGACTGTAAAATCGAATGGTTGTGGATTCGATCCCCGATCGATGAAATATTTATTTAAATTTATATTTCCATTTCTTCGCTCTGGTGTCGGGGCAAAGCGCGGCGTCGAGGGTAGGGAACGGAGTGTCTTATCACTAGGTTCCCTACCCTGCTGTGTGCCTGTGGTTCCCTAACCTGTCTACCCTGCTGTGTGCGAGATACAGTGTGAAGCTGCTCATTAATTTTGCAAAATAACCTTATTTTGATGCCGCTTTCGATAATACATACAGTAAAAGTAAATGGATAGAGGCAAAAGGAAAGCTTATAATATATTCACATTGTATTATAGTAAAGTCGAGAAAATATAACATTTGTAATGTATTGTGGAGAAGAACACTTAATCTAAATTAAAATAATAATTCTCCCTTGTGCATATTTGAACCCGAACATCGTGTTCAGTCATTCATGACTCAACTGCGCCCCGTTGGTGTCATATTATTAACATATGGAGTATTATTATTAATAATTTTGATACAGGATATGAGTATTGTATTTTGTATTTGATCTTTAAACATTTATATATAACAAAACTATCCAAAAATTAACACAGATAATGGATTGTGCCAAAATTATTATTAAATTTGAGACTAAAGAGCCGATATTTGTAATTATTTCCTATATTTTATTTGATACTTTTTTGTTTTAAGTTTAGTTAGTAACAAAGTTACTTATTTAGAAAACCGAACGAAATGTATAAGATCCAACTAAACGAAACTAACCACTCAGGGGAATGATTTATTTTCATTTCTGCACTTTAGTAAGAAGAAAAAGCTTGCTGACTTCTGCCTCTAAACCCGTAACATCTCTTGAAAGATGGGCAGCACGTGGAAAACGGAGTGTCTTAGGTTCCCTCTGTCCCTGCTAAATGCGGATATATGATTTTTTAGGAAATCATGGGACCATAGACTAGAGTATATAGTTTGAATTTCACCTCGGTGTCTCCAAGCATTCCTAGGATAAAGGCTTTTGACAGACAGACAGACAAACAGACAGACAGTCGGACAACAAAGTGATCTTATATAAGGGTTCTTTTTTCCTTAAAAGGTACAAAACCCTAAAAACGATCAGTCCATTTCTTTATCCAACTTTTCATCACGCATACATACATCATTGTTAAACTCCTTTCTTTTTCAGTTTTAGGCATAAAACGACTAAAGCAGATCGAAACGATGTTCGTCTCGCGAAGGCTCCAAGGTCCAAGGACTCAGGGGCTAAGCGTGGAGACGCTCATAGATATGCTGCTGGTTTTATACGACGAGTGTTGCAATAGCAGCCTTCGGAGGGAAAAAGCAATTGCCGATTTTATTCAATATGGTAAGTACGAATTCGATTTTTGTAGCATGATAGCCCTAGATTTGATTTTATTCAATAATGGTTTTTAGTTTTTATCATTCAAAATTATATCGAAATTTCAAATCGGATACATATTTTATATGTTTTAAATACTAGTAGCCGAAGAGATTATAAACTCTTTATACCTGTTTAAAAATACTTTCTTTTTCGCTATTTAATAAAGCATATTTCTACATGAAGTATGTTAATTAAACATATTACAAAAAAAATATATAATCTTAATCTCTCATTGCAAATAAATAGACTGTAAACGAAAGTGTAACGCGAACTTGAGATAGATACGAGATATTTCATACTTACGCTCTTTAATATATTTTCTATATTGAAGCTGGTAAGTGAGGCCGTCGTGTCACAGTGGCAAGCGGTAAACGCGACGGTTGTGAGTTCGATTTCATCGACTCGCTTTGGGTACGAGACAAAGTTCAATGTTGAGTTTCGCCACGCAATGTGCAAGGTCTCGAAAATTGGGCGGAAAATGGGGAACGGAGTGATTTATACTAGGTTGTATTTGCCTCCACATATAGCGGTGCTGTATCCCGCATATAGATGCGGGATACAGCGTGAAGCTTAAAAAAAGATGCTATTAATTGAAACGTGAACTATAGATAGACGATACTATATTAGTTTCGATAAGGGGGCTACAAACGCTAATAACGTCGACCTTTAGACCCCCGCATCTCTGTTGGACCTGTCCGACATGGATTAAAGCTATAGAATAGGATAGGATAGAATATCTTCCTTTTTAGTTGATACTATTTTAAAGTATTTTGTTACTGGTTTCAAATTCAAAACTTTTCATTCAAAGGCAACGGAAATGATGATTTACTCAAACTTTTTCTATTCTTAAGTAATTATATAGTAAATTGACCTTAAAAAACTTAAAAAAGTCCATCTAAAACGTTTCTGAGCTATTTAAAAAATGTGGAAAAAAATGCATTTAAAAAGAAACAGCAGGAGTTTATGAAATCCTATATGGATATATATATTTTGCAGAAATATTTATAAAGGTATCAACGGTAGTATAAGTTTTATGTGACCCGCATACAAAGTTACGCCAGCTGTGTCGATTTGTTCAGGCCGCGGGCTAAGCTGGTTCACAAACATTGCCACGATAGATGAATTCATAGTTTTTGGGGATCGATTCGCAATATGAATTCAAATTTATTTTAGCTTCACGTTGTATCCTGTTATATAGCAGGGAAGGCAGGGGGGACCTAGTCTTAAGACACCAATTTCCACATTGTCCGATGAATTTTCTAGACATTGCGTGTTGAGTAGCGGAACTCAACGCCGCGCTTTATCTTGTTAACGGAGCGAGGAAATGAAAATATTAAATTAAATAAGTCATTTCCCCGAGTGGGAATCGAACCCACAACCGTCATGTTTACAGTCACAACTCTGTGCTGTGCCACTGCACCAACGACGGAATCTTTTATTGTATTTACGCATGTACTTTAAGTAAACAAATAGAAACTAGTGTTAAGACACTCCGTTCTCCAATTGCTTATGTGAATGTTATGATTTTATGTTTTATAAGGCGTGGCGTCTTAAATATTTTTTTACGACATGCCGTTCTTGCCAAATGCATATTCAAGTGTTTGGAATTTTGCACGTATATAGACGTGTATGTAGTATGTTGGCATATGTGGCTATTATGACGTATTGAGAGTCGATACACTCTTCAAATTGGTCTGTTGATTGTTATAGGTGCGAAGTTATTTTGTTCTTTATTACTGTAGAGGCCAGTGATGACTCAGGGGCACAAGCCTGTGGCAGTCTGTAAATGCGACAAATTGAGGGTTCCATTCCCAATCGAGGAAATGAAATATTTAATATTTTTATTTTTTCGCTTTGGTGTCGAGGCAAACGCTCGGCGTTGAGCTCCGCCACTCAACAAGCAATGCCTATAAAACTCGGCGCAAATTGGGCAGCGGAGTGTCTTAACACTGCTCCCTCTGCCTACCCTGCTACATGCGGGATACAGCATGATGCTAAAAAATGTTTGTATAATATTAGAGAAATAACATTATTGATAAATATAAATGGTTAATTCTATAAATATTTCCTGAAAAATTACAGTGAAACCAGTTGCGACAGCGCTAAAACGTCTAAGGTTATCGCGGGACGATTTCGAGCTCGTCAAAGTGATCGGACGGGGCGCCTTCGGGGAGGTTTGCGTTGTTAGAGCGTCGTTTATGCAGGTAAATTATGTATGTTTTTTTAATTGATCGATCCCCACTCGAGGAAATAAAATATTTATTTACATTTATTTATATTTTCATTTCTTCGCTCTGGTGTTGAGGCAAAGCGCGGCGTTGAGTTCCGCCACTCAACACACAATGCCTCCAGAACACGGCGGAAAGTGGGAAACTGTATGTCTTAACACTAGGTTCCCTCTGTCTACCCTGCTGTGTGCGGGATACAGCGTGAAGCTGATCGATTTTTTCTTTAACAACGTCCCTATCTCTACGTGTTGTACTTTATACTTTTTTATTACAACAAAACATATTTTTTATTATATTAAGGTACGTTATATTAATATACTTATCAGGAACAAAAACTAAAGGCGAATAAAGTGAAATAATAACAATATTATAATAATATTTTTGATGATGATTTTTTTTTGTTAATATTTTTTTTCTTTATAGCAGGGCACGGAAAACGTAAATACAACAGCAGGAACTATATCGGCTACCACCGGCGATCGAGTCTATGCAATGAAGATACTGAACAAGTGGGAGATGTTGAAGGTAGGAAACTTTTAAAGTCACGTATATATTTTTAATGTGGTTTTGAACTCCTCTGATTCTTGGACATCGGCCATATTTTGATGAATTAAGCTATATTTTTATGCTATGTTCTGTTTGTTATTTATTTTGGTGTAGTCGTTTAATTTATTGTTTATTATTACAATACTATTTACTTACATGTTTAAATGAATATATAGAGGATTTTACGCTTTTACAACGTTTTTGTAATTAGTACCTAATACAATTTATAGTTTTATATAAAACTATTTTAACCGGATTAATCGCGTATATTTGGTATTATATATTTTTGGAAACCCGACGTTTCGAACACTTTGCAGTAGTCCGTGGTCACGGGTAGACTAGATGTACACGGAACGGATCAAATGTGTAATAATCGTGAAAATCTGTGAACAATTTATAATTATATATTTCAATATTTTATATTTTACAGCGAGCGGACACGGCGTGTTTCCAAGAAGAGCGCGATGTGCTCGTGTTCGGGGACCGCCGGTGGATCACCAACTTGCATTACGCGTTTCAGGATGAACACAATTTGGTAAGGTTTATTTATAATTATACGTTATTTATGAATACTTTGTGATATCTGAATTAGTAAAAAGGATTAGAATTGAAAATGCGATTATTATCACTTCAAGTGAGAGTAGTTGATGATTATTTTGAATTGAGAAATATTTAGATTATGTTTTTTTTGTTTTCTTTTAATAACTGAAAATTGACGATTATTAACTGAAAATTATAATAATTTAATCTTTTTAAGAAAAATTAGGTCGCAAAGTTGCAAAATATATGATGTTTCACTAGCTAATGAAGAAGAGCTCATAAATGTGGGCAATTGTGACAAGGATGGGGGAGGGGTAATAAAATCATAAAATTTGCGCGAAGTATTTTATGGAGGGATAGAGAGAACCATTCTAAACTTATAGATTATCAATGGAAATATTTTCGAGAATTATGCACGTTAATTGTGGAAAGAGAATCAGATTTGTTCAGTTGTTTTGCAATGTTAAAATAAAAAAAGAACTATTAAAATACCAGATGGTCAGGCCTTAATACGTCAACATTTACAAGTATATGATATAATGTTATAAGTATGTATGTTGTGTTATATTGTAGTACCTAGTGATGGACTACTACTGCGGAGGCGACCTGCTGACGCTGCTGTCCAAGTTCGAGGACCGCCTGCCCGAGGACATGGCGCGCTTCTACATCGCCGAGATGGTGCTGGCCGTGCACAGCGTGCACGAGCTGCGCTACGTGCACAGGTATGGGTATTTAAATGTTGACAACGACTCCTTAACGACAAATGTTCTTAAGTAAGTGTTTCAGGTCTTATTCTGAACTAATGTCTATAAACTGGAATTATTTCCATTTCCCCCATCCAAAAAAAAAGACGTTTATTTCTAATCTGACTTTATTTTTGTTTACACAGAGATATAAAGCCTGACAACGTTTTATTAGACGCAAGCGGTCACATACGTCTCGCTGATTTTGGTTCCTGCTTAAGATTAGGTGACGATGGGAAAGTAAGTATATTATCTTACTTAAACTTTTATGAATATTTTTATTTTAAATGATCATACAAGCAAATAAAATTAGGCGATCTGAACTTTTGCGCATTCTTCAATTGTGAAGAAAATAATAATAACAAAGAATAACGTCTGCCACGACTCAACGACCGTACTGTACGCTAGTGACGATAAACTGGTTAAAATTTAATTAAAAACATTTATTACGTAGCTTTTGAGAAAATATGATCTTTCTAAATAAATTTGAATGTAATATTATTTAGAAAATGGCATGTTAGTAAGGCTTAGTTGTATTTATTATATAGCAAAAAATTAAGCATTACTTATGTAAATAAAATTTAGGTGTCCAAAGTTTTATTTCATATCGCGAATAATACTACCATAAAAAATAAATACCTAATTGATGTTTTATTTTGAATAATTTGGAAAGTATTTACTTTACAAAAAAACTGATGTATTACTTTGTTATTTCAGGTACAAAGTAATGTAGCTGTAGGCACACCAGATTACATATCGCCAGAAATTTTAAGGGTAACAAGATAAATATTTTAGTTTAATTGTAATGTATGAGAGACTTAAAAAAATTTTTAATTTATATTTCAATATTTTTTTTTACTATTTTCAGGCGATGGAAGATGGTCAAGGAAGGTATGGTCCGGAATGCGATTGGTGGTCATTAGGTGAGTTTATATATTATACATGTTTTAAATTGGTAAAATAAAATAATTTATTGCAGACATATTTTACATTTCTATTTATTAGTACTAAAGGTACACATTTACATAACAAGTCTTAAAGGAAAACTTATATCCTTTTTTTATTTGACATTTATAGTGTGATTATTCCTTACAATTTTTTTATTGTCTCGAATCTTTGAAAATAAAAAAAGATAATTAAAATGTTCCAGGTGTATGCATGTACGAAATGTTATTCGGCGAGACGCCGTTCTACGCGGAGAGTTTAGTGGAGACTTACGGAAAGATTATGAACCACGCACGGTGTTTTCACTGTCCACCGCCTGATGAGCACGCAGCACAGGTGCGCTATATATTGTTTTTTTTGAGGAAGTCGTGGCGCTTGTGCTAACAAGCGTGTGTAAACGAAATGGTTATTCGGGTTCGATTTCGGTGGAAATGAAATATTTAACATTTTTATTTCATCGCTCTGGTAACCGAGACTTCCGACACTCAATACGCAATCCTTTGGAAATTCAGCGCGAAGTGAGGAACGGAGTACCTTACCACTAGGTTTCCTCTGCCCAATAGTTTATAACTATTAAAATTACTTTTCCAAACCTTTGTAATATATAATTAAAATATAACTTTTGATTTTTTTATGTCTTTTAGGTATCGGAAGAAGCGATAGATTTAATAAAAAGTTTGATCTGTTCTTCTGACACACGATTAGGGAGGAATGGATTACAAGATTTCAAGGTGATATATTTATATTTCATTTAATTTATTTTCATAATGGTTATATAATCAATAATCTTAATGGAGTTTTGTTGTTAGAACACTAAGAATTCTACAAGAAGAAGATTGTTACAACTGATCACTGTACGCCAGACTTAGCCTTGTCCATGGATTTATTATTATTATATATTCTTAATAACTATAATCTACGTATATGTAAAAATCCATCAATCAATCAATTGGTAATAATTGAAAATTTTTTTGACTAACCCAACTAAAGAAATTTGCGAAAATCAAAGATGTCATTAATATGTTTATAGTTTGTATTAAATGAATATTTTTTTAATATAAATTTTTTAGAGTCACCCCTGGTTCGCCGGCTTAGACTGGGACAGTGTGCGGGAAATGCAAGCGCCGTTTGTACCAGATGTGTCGAGTCCCACCGATACGTCCAATTTTGACGTGGACGATACTGATATAAGGTAAAGATTGTTTTTGGTTTTTGTTTTAGAAGTGGTTACAAAAACTTGGTGTTGCAAATTTCACTGCGTTTTTTACTACTTTCCCATATTTATATGCTCGCTTTAATAAGATCAAATACATGGGTGTGTGTTGAAAATAGTTTTTAATATAGTTATTCATAAATAGTAGTAGTTTCGAACTATTGCATCACAATAATATTTTTGTACTAACGTATATCCCCAGGTTATCGGAAGCGGTGCCGCCACCTCGTGCGTCAGCGGCGTTCTCCGGCCTGCACCTCCCCTTCGTGGGGTTCACGTTCACCGGTGGTTCCCGGTTGTGCGACCTCGGTGCGCCAACACCTCTCAGCCCCGCTAAGAATGCTACTAAACAGGTATTGTTGATTTATTTTATTAAAAGGCTATTCATATGTGACTTTTAACCCGTTTTTATCACAGCTGGTTTAGCAACATTTGTGAGAACCGCCTACCTAGTGTGATGTTATATTTAGCAATTTACACTTAAAAATTTAATCAATAGTTCCGATTAATTTCGGAAATAATTTATATAATTTTAATAATTTTGTGTAGATAATGATCTTAAATTTTTGTAGCTTCTGATTTTTTATTTCTTCGGGATAAAAATAAGTTTAATTTTATTTTATTTTTTATTATTTACTCCCTGGTAGCTTTCCACAAATCGCAAATTTATGAATTAGATCACTATTTGGATACTTTTTTGTATAAGACATTCTCATGGCACGTATTTAATTTAGGTTTTTAAATTAATATCGTAATTTTTTTCCAGTTACAAGCACCAACAAACGCAAGCGACCGAACTGCACTAAAAGCGCTAGAACGAGAAAATGCCCTTTTGGCACAGACTATTGCAGAACTCAGGGCTGGTAGCACTGCTGAGGCTGGTACAGGTAATATTTGTTATTTTAGAGTATATAATATTAATTTTCCGTACTTTTCATGACAAAGAAAAATAAAATTCAATAAATCGAAAAGCTTGACGTTGTATCCCACACACAGCAGGGTAGAGAGAGGGGACCTAGTGTTAACACAACTTTCCTGGTGGCGAACTTAGCGCCGCGCTTTGCTTGACACCAGAATGAAGGAATGGAAATATAAATTTAAATAAATATTTAATTTCCTCGAGTGAGGATCGAACCCCCAACCAGTCGCGTTTACAGTGACACTGTACCCCTGCGCCACGACAGACCTCACATAAATTGAACCCATAATCATGTGCGTGAAGTTAGCTGATTATTGATAATCCTGTTTTATTAAGTCAGAAAAGCAATTTCGAATTCAATTAATGTTTCTTTTAATACATTTTTTTATCCTTTTAGTATAAATCCAAGTTAAAGCTAATAATGTCTCAAATCATTATATTCGAATATAATTTGAGTATTGAAATATACTAATTTAAAAATGTATATATTTATTTAATATTAAAAAAATGATTTATAGAAGAAGTAACGCAATTGAAAGAGGAAATATCAACTCTTACACAAAGAAACAGTGAATTAGAGGCGCAAGTGCGACGTATAGACCAGTTGGCTGCCACAGTAGGGTCACAGGTACATTTTATTATTATATATTAAAAAAACTTCAAGATTTTTCACCCATATGCCAAGGATGAGCAGAGAGATCTGATTTCTGCAATATTAGAAACATTAAATATAAAAAAAAAATAAGATTTTTATTATTTTTTTCAATAGGAAATATCATCTTCACCGCAAGAACTAACGACGCGAGTTAAAGAGTTAGAAGTTCTAATAAATGCATTGAATATAGAAAAAGAGGAACTAGTCAAAGATAAAACTGATTCTGTAGAAAAATTAAGATTACAGGTGAATAGTGTTTTATTTTGTTGTTTGCTTTTTCTGTGTTGTTTATGTTAATAGATTTTTCAACTAACAAATTTAAATGTATTAAATGAATATTTACTTCCTGATTTATACTATGTGTGTATTTTATTGCTAATTATTACGTTAGTTAACATTAATGTTATTCATAAAATATTAAAAAAAAACATGATTCTACCGTTTTTTTTATAAATTATTTTGAAATTTTCTTATTATTATGTTACTAATATTTTTGTGCTTGTACAAACTGTAAATATGTTTTTAACTAAATAAATAACTCAATGTGCTAATATTCTTTCTAAATAGGATAAAGAACTAAAAGATGCGGTATCACAAAGAAAACTCGCAATGACCGAGTATAACGAGGTGACCGACAAACTTGCGGAGTTGAGGCAGCAGAAACAGAAATTGTCAAGACAGGTGGGATTTTAGATTTAAGTGTATTATTTTGATAGATTTTTGGGTTTGGTAAAGTAAGAAACTAAAAAAATAATAAGCTTTTGAATTTGGAAGTGCTTATATTTATTCTTCAGTCAGATATAAAAATTTTGAGTATAGCATATTTTACATATACGTATTTAAGGTATGCAGCTTAAGCTTTAACGGTGGTCTCTGTGAGGTCGTGAATATTCATAAAAAATATATAGTTTTGATTATCTGAATTAGATATACTATTAGATTACTTAAGACGTTTTAATTTTTACTAGACAATTATTTACCATATCACCAATTTTTATAATAATATAATATATTGTGTGCATAAAAGGTAAAATTTATATTTTGTTTGATTACCAGGTGCGTGACAAAGAAGAAGAATTGGAAGTAGCCATGGCCAAAATAGATGCACTACGACAAGACATAAGACGCGCGGACAAAGCAAGGAGAGATCTCGAAGCGAGGCTCGATACTGCGCTCAATGAGGCCGCTAAGGTTAGTGCAAGGGGGCACAAGCGGGTGGCTGTAAACAACACGTGGGTTCGATTCTCACTTGAGAAAATTGTATATTAAATATTTTCATTTCTTCGCTCTGGTATCGATGCGAAGACCAGCGTTGAGTTCCGCCACTCATACGCAATGTCTTCAGAATTTGACGGAAAATGGGAAATGGAGTGTCTTAAGTGTTAAGAGGTTCCCTCTGCCCACCCTACAGTGTGGGGCTTACAGCGTGAAGCTGTTTTGTTTTCTTTTGATGATCATGCTCATGCAGCATCATCAAGAATTATTTCCATTGAAATAAATATATAAATTAGAATAGTATACTATACTAAAGTATTTCAGTGCTATATTCATAATATTACAAAATACTTTTGCTGTAGTACATTTTTTAACCATTCAAACCTTATTGACACTTTGTTTCTATGTGCATAGTGTCAGTGTCAACAGTGTCATAATAGTAGAGTATTCTTTCATAATATAGACCCTGCAGAAGGAGTAAGAAAATAATATTTTTCACTTATTCCACATTACTCCTAAAAGTGTCTTTTAGATTAGTTTTACTTGTTTTAGTCGTAATTTAACAGTAAACAAGTTTATTTCCATCCACCAGGAACGTAAACTACGCGAGGAGAGTCTCAAATTGCAACGCGTAGAGGCGATAGAGGCGGCGGGCGGTACGGGAGGCTCTGCGGCGGATGTTGCTAAGCTACAAGCTGATATCGAGGCTTTGGAGGTATGTCTTATTAGACACTAGGACAAATGAAAAAAAAGCATACAATCTAATTGATAACCTCCTCTTTTTGTAATCGGTTAAATAAGGATCAAACTCACCACCATCGCGTGGTGATGGCCATGTATATATGGATAACTCAAGAACAATAATTAAATTTAAAATTATATTGTATTAAACACTTATAAATATAAAAATAAATATATACAGGCGCAGTATGCAGAGTCGTTAGCACAACAACAGGCCCGATACGCGGCGGAGTTATCAGCGTTGCGGGATCAGTTACACGACGGGGACGCTATACGATCTAGGCTCAATCGAGAGGTATGCCTAAATCACCTGGTTTTTAGTTTTATTTCTTTATCGTTATTACCACACGTAAGAAAGAAAAATACTTTTTTTAGAAAACGTATATAAATTTTGAGGCTAGTCGTGGCGCAGGGGGCACGAAGTGTCACTACTCGAGAAAATGAAATATTTATTTACATTTATATTTTCATTTCTTCCCTCTGGTGTCGAGGCAAAGCGCGGCGTTAAATTCCGCCGCTCAACACGCAATGCCTCCAGAACGCGGCGGAAAGTGGGGAACGGAATGTCTTAACTCTAGGTTCCCTCTACCTACCCTGCTATGTGCGGTATACAGCGTGAAGCTGTATCGTTTAATTTAAATTTAATTTTTATATAAAACAAGTGGTAATTGTATTTTTTTATTCTCTTAAATTATGCCGTTGTCATAAATCTTAGAATTCTATGAACAATAAATATAGCCATAAGTTTGTAAATCCTTTTTCTTAGCTTCAAACGTCCAAAGACAAGCTGGAGAGCAGGCGGCTAGAACAAATGAACGATAGTGAAGACAAACAAATGCTTATCAATGAAAATAGGAAGCTTGCTAAGGATCTAGATGCGGTATGTATGCGTATATGTAATTTTGTTGTGGGTTCGACTCCCATGATGGAATTTTTTATTTTTATTTTCCCACTCTAATGAAAGAAAGTGCGGCCTTGAGAACCGCCACTTAATAACAACACAATGTTTCAAATGGCTGAAAGTGGAGAACGGAATATCTTAACACTAGATTTTCTCTGTCTACCTACTATATTATACGAAATACAAGAGTGTCAAGCTTAAAAACAGAGACTTAAATAAATATTTCCGCAAAGTTATACTCTTCTACTTACTTCTGTGGCTTAAGTTATAACATAAAAATATCAATATTAATGTTTTTTTACAATAAAGATGGCAGAGAATGGTAGAAGATGGCAAGCAGAGAGACGTCAACTAGAAATGGAATTAGAAGAACTTAGAGCCAAACGCGACTCTATGCAGCATTGGGAGACTCAGGTAATATCATAAATATATATAAATATTCAATAAAAAGTTTGTAGAGATGGATGTTTGTTCCACTTTTGCGAAAAACTATTAAACTAATATAGATGAACCTTTATATTTTATACATCAGAAATACATATAGGCTACAATTTATTTATAGATTTGCTTATTCTAATTACATACAATATAATAATAATTTCAAGCTGGCAAAGCCGCGTTTGGATCTCTAGTTTAATGAATATATTAATGTCTGTTTGAAGTTATTATGAATTTTGCCATTACGATATTGGGTTCAATGTCTTTAAAGAGGCGGAAGGTAGAGACTACACCAAACTATCATATTGTTTTTGCCTAGGGACAAAGTAGGAATGTAAGATTTATTATAAAACTCAATAATAAAAATTGTAAGTTTTTCGTCTAGACATAATGTTTTGATATAAAATAAATAAATAATTGACTATATGCATTCTACAGATAGCAGATATCATCCGGTGGGTGGCTGATGAGAAGGAGGCGCGTGGTTATTTACAGGCTCTTGCCACTAAAATGACTGAAGAATTGGACTATTTGAAACATGGTAATGGAGTAATGATTGTTAAGTGGTTGTAATAAATGTCATTAGAAGTCATAGAATGAAAAATAATTTAGATTTAATGTGGTCAAACTTTACAAGAACAAAACAAGAAATGTCCTTGTAATATGTTTTAAAATAGCAGCAGTACAAACAGTAGTCGCTCTGGTTGCAGCGAGCGCGCCCCGCAGCGGCGCGCCGTCGTCGCCGCCGGCCGCGAGCCCCGCGGGCGCCGGCACGGGCTGGCGCAACCGCCGCTCGCAGAAGCTGGACAAGATGGAGATACTCACGCTGCAGTCCTCGCTGCACTCCGAGATACAGGCCAAGCAGGCCGTCGGCGAGGAGCTCAGCCGCACCAGGGCCGAGTTGTTGGCTAGTCAGAGGTAGTTTGTTGTTTTATTTCTTTATTTAGGGATTGCTAGTGGCTATTAAGTTTATAATACACAATTTTTTTGACTTAACCAGTTCAAAGTGAATACTATACGCATATGCCGTGTATTAAAAACACACGGCATATGCGTACATAGAATTTCCTTTTAACATTTTGGATATTTCCTGAGACATTTATATGACAAGTTTAAGCTGTCTACTGGATATATATCTGTCGTTGTTTGCACTAATGAGACGGCCATACGCGATGCAGTGCTGGAAACGAAGCTACGATATATAGTAGCGATACATTAGTGCTGCAGAAGAAGAATGAAAGGAAAATGAAGTGTTGAGACATAAATATTTCGCGTATAAAAATACGAAATAAGCCACGCAATAGTAATCGCTAATATAATTATTATATTGTATTGATAGGGAACTAATGGAGACCCGCCAGCGCCTCGACACGCTCGCGCACGACATGAAGCGCAAGGAGCAGCACATCCGCGACATGCAGGCCAAGCTCGACCAGCCGCACCACTCCGCCTCCTGTGAGTACTTACTATTTATACATGTATTGACATATTACTACTACTGACTGCACTGGAAGTACTGACGTTACTGACAACATTGGCTTTCCTGACCGCTTTGACATGATACTTCGTGCACAACGTTTATTGAATAAAGACTAGCTTACGAAAGAAGACACAAATTGTACCACCAACCTTATTATGCCTGAAAACTGTACTGACGATATGAACTATATTTTTTTATACACTTTTTTATTTTGTTTATTTTAGTGTCGATTGATTTATATTATTATGATATTGTAGATGTCACTAGCTTAAATAAAGTTATTTATTTTTATTTATTTTATAATTAGTTGTGGACATTTTTTTTATTTATTCAACTATTGTAATATCATTATAACCCTTAAAAAATTATTTAATTAATAGACTCTTGATAATTTGAGTATTTTGTATTAAATAGTTTATAAACATTTTATTCATTCTTCTAAAAATGACTAATAATGAATTACCTAACTGTCACAAATATATATTCATATTCAATACATTTTATTCAATCTTTACATTGCTAAATAATTCTTACATAATTTTCTTTTTTACTAAAACCTATTAATCTTTGACTATATCACATATAATTATGTAATATTTTAATGTTTAGGATAACATTTAAAAAACATAAAATTTTGGATTACGCTTCACAAAAAGATAAGATTTTGTGAAAAACTAGACTAAAAACATTCATTTTATATGCTTGTGTTAAAAAAATATATTTTTGTCTAACTGTATACGCAATTTTGATTTCAGCACCGTATAAGGTGTAAATGTGATATGATATTTATTTATATATATTTATTTATTTATGTTTCCAGCACCACTACACTTAATTATAATATGTTTATTTAGTGCACCTTTTCTTTTTGTTTTCGTTACATGTTACCGCACAATCCCAATACACACAATACGTCATATGTACGTATGTATGTCGTGACGTCACGTCATGCACCGAATGTCAAATTGGAATGTTGGATCCATCCACAAAGTCCAACGTCGTCCGCGACGAAAAAAACGAAAATAATATTATTATCTGTCTTTATGGACTTTAAATGTGTTATTATGTTGTCTGTGAATATTTTAAAATTGGAACTGTGATTCGATTCGACGCTGTGTATTTTATTTGTGACGGAATTTTAAAAATTTTGTTCCTTTTTCCTCTTTGGGGCCATTTTTGCATTTAACAAAAAATTATATATATTGTGTGTTATCTGCGGCATTTTTTAAACGCGTTCGATGCGGTGCTATTTTTTTTTTATATTTATCTTTTTGTTATCGATTTTATGCTGTTTCTTTTTTTTTATTGTGATAGTTCGTACGTGGTTGAGGCCTTACATACCTCTGTTTTTAGGTGTGACTTCATGTATATGGGGTGTTGCTATACTCGTATACCATCAGTTTTATGCCTGAAATTTTATTTAAAATTGACTATTTGTCAATTTTACTTTTTTTGTATACTATATTTACACAAATTTTGATTGTTTTCTATAAAATTTAGAGACAAGGTGGATTTTTTTTGTATTACGCCATTGATATTATGTTTTTATCCCACCAACTGGTGTCAAATGTTTCTAGTCTTCGGATCATAATCTAGTCTAAAACAGAACTTACCAAAGATTTATTGAAATAATTTTATAATTATTATAATTTAACGCCTACACTATACGAACTAGTCATACTCGAATTATATATAATATTTATTTACATTTAAAAAACATCCTTTATTTTTAATGAAATCATTTTATTTCGAAATAATAAGAAGAGAGACAGCATAATGTAGATGTTTTTAGTTTTAAGTTATTACAGATCAGTTTTAGAATCTCAGTGCATTTTACTTATTTATTTTTTTTGCCTTTCGTACATTTTCTGACATGATACACCTAAATTATATAGTTTATTATTTTATCGTAAAGGATTTCATAAAACTTACAATTTTTTTTATAGTATATATGAAAATATACAATTTTTTACTTATAGTTTAATGACTAAATAAAAAAAATATAAATAACTAATACTTTCTGACATTTTTTACAAATTTTCGATAGTGTAATGTTAGAGATTTGTGCGAAAGGTGTTTATGTTTAGTATCCGTGTGTTTATTTTAAGTTTTTACAGTACATTTACTCTGCATTTAATGTTTTGTTTTGCAATATGGGCGTGTCGCGTGACACGTCTACAGTGCAGATGTACATATATTTATATTATCTATAACTATATCGATATTAAACTTTTGTTGTATTCTTTTGTTATTTATTTTGTTTTTCTTTCTTTTGTTTTCTCTTAAGTTATTTTTAATTATTTCGGTTAGAATTTTTTGTTAAATTAGATTGTTTTATCATATTTTATATTTTAAATTTGGTATTTTGGAAAAATAATCATTATGATTCTGTTTAGAGTGTTAATTTTATAAAAAAATATTTGATTAACTAAGAAAATATAAATAATTTGAATTACAAACTTGCCCCAGCAAAATAAATTCACCTCTAAGGGTTTCTATTCTAATCAAGCTATGGTACTCGTTTCCATATATATATAAAAATGAAATTTAAACATAATTAATATAAAAATAAAAGTAAACAGATATTTATATAGTCGAATATTTATTTACAATGTTAATTGAAGTCGTAAGTTATGCGCAAGCAGCGAGGCAAGGCTCGGCCAAGTCGTCGAGCTACTGGAGCGGTAAAGAAGAGAATGGTTCGTGATATTTTGTCTATAATACATAAGTTTGTCCATAATATGTCCTATTTAGAGTAGTATCGATATATGTGATTGTGTATGTTGTTTTTTTATTTTATTTTTTTACCTTTGGTTATATACTTTTTGTTGGTGGTATAAAAAAAATAAAAACAATATATATTTTGTCGCTGCTATCTGTACCCTGGCGGCAACTTACTAAGTCTTATATGTTAATAATATTTTTTTACATTTTATCCACCAACAATTAATTGCTAATTATTAAAAAGGTTTTTCATGGATTTCCTGTCTTTGTGCTGCGTTTTTAGTTAATAACTATGTACTTTTTGTATACTCTTTCGATTTTTTCATTGTAAGTACGAGCAAGTGTCAAGGAAAATTTTGATTTTTGATTTAATTAATTTGATATTGCTGTTTTGTGGGTCTATTTTGTATGTAAGTCTAGTTGTATTTAATATATTAAGTTTCCTTAATATTAATACGACCCTGAAACAGTAATGTATTTCCAAAATTCCAAAAAAAAAAAAAAGAAAATTATTTGATTTGATAACATTTCACTTCTATCATTGTAAATCGCTTCGCTTTTGCTTGAGCTTGTTGCGGTGGCATGGATGTGACAGAATACGTTTTTTCTCTCTTCCAAATTCATTTATTTTAAGTTCTCGAATTTTTTATGAACAAAATTTAGTGTCCATTCATTGCCAACGTATAACGCGCTGAGCGATCTTGTTTTCTTTAACACTTGTTTGTATACGCACTTAGGTACTAATCTGTTTTTTTTTTTTAATTGTAAACCCTAGTTTTTGTAAACAACCTCAGACGTGGATACAACATTCTCACAATTTATTGGAAATATACTTTTTTCTTCATTTAAAAATATAATATATTTTTAGGCTGCTTTTGAGATTTTAATTTGTTATTGTGATTTATAAAGTTAGTTTTCAGAATAATTGTTGTGTGAGTGTTGAAGTGTGGGCTAAGGTTTAGTTTAAACAGCCAATTGTATTGTCCCGTGCATGTCCCAGTCCTCACTTTGTGACAACTAAAATGTACGTAGTCGGGTGTTTTTTTGTTTATAATTGGATTTTTTATATTATTTTTGTTTTTTTTTATAATCCTTACAATTTGTCACTCGACTGTACTTATTTTACGCTATGTAATACATATTCATTGAATAGTTTTAGTGACGTTTTGATATCATGGTTTCGGTTGGGATTGGTTTATGTGTTACCAATGTTTTTTTTAAACTTCTAATATATTTTTTATCTATATTATTAATATAAAATATTAATTCTCGTTTCATGTTTCAGTTTTGGATCGGCCGCCATCGCAAATGAGCTACTTAGAGCAGTTCTTGAAGGAAGCTCCTACGGAAAGACATTATGATAATGTCGCTTCTATGAATAATGAACAAAAGGTAAGTTTTTTTTATTTTCCATGTATTTTGTTGTATTCTGTAGTACAAAGTGATATCTAAATATTTTTATTTTAAGTTGTTTTTTTTAACAATTCTAATAGCATATCGGTCTTTTCTAAAACTTATATATATTTCATAAAATACATAATTGAAATTGAAAAGATGCTTCCATCTTTTTCATTTTCATATGTTTCGTATCACTTTCACTTTCACTGAGCCAGTGCTCAGTATTAGAAAAAAGGAAAATAATTTGAGAGAAATTGATTAAATATTGTTATTTATATTTCATTCATTTTTTATTCATATCAATTTATTATGTAATTGTAATTATTAATAATATTAAATTTCATTTGAGGCCAGTCGTGGCGCTGGGCACAAGTGTGTGGCTGTTAATGCGACTGGTTATGAGTGCGATCCCCAGTCGAGAAAATGAAATATTTATTTAAATGAATATTTTCATTTGTTCGCTCTGGTGTCGAGGTCAAAGTACGGCGTTGAGTTTCACCACTCAACACGCAATGCCTCCAGAATTCGGTGGAAAATGTGAAACGGAGTCACTTAATACTTACTAGGTTCCCTCTGTCTACCCTTCTGTGGGGTGAGGGTGATTTATTTATTTATTTATTATATTTTATTAAATTTAATTTTATTAATACTATGCCATTTTCCAGTTTTACTCATATTAAAGTTAATGACTATATTTAGATATGACTTTGTTTTATAGTATAACTAACTTTGTTGGTGACTGAACATTGTAAATAACTTGTCATTCACGTTTTAATATATTTTGTTAATTATAATTTAATTTTCAGTTTTTTATGTAATTAGAATGTTTGATTGATTTTTTAAAGTACTTTTACATAAATGTGATATTATTATTTTACTTACAAATATGTATTTCTATTTTGAACAAAAAAATATTAAGATCAAGTATGTGAAAGTGTGATTTATATAAGAAAGTAAATAAAATAATATCGTCAGCTTGGAGTGTAAACCTTCTAAATTTTTTTTTTTTCCTTTTTTCATTAGGTACATCCTTGTACCATTCGAAAGTGTGAAAATCAAACCAATATTGTTACATCTTATTTATTTTTATATATATATATAGTAGAATACAAATCTATTTTGAAAATTAACAAAAACCAGATAATACTCATAGTTTTTATTAAGTCATTTGTCTTCCTTGATAATTGGCTTAGTAGCCAGTTAGCAGCTTTACACTCTAATCTACGATATGAATAAGTATAACTATAAAAATCAATTAAACATATTGTTGGATGTTTTTTTTTAATGTTGTGTTTTAGCTTTTATGTTTTGTAAGCTTTATCATTTGCTAATCCTATATCCATCGCTTATTCACGTACAGATATCGCCGCATTACCGTTACAGGAATGTTCAGCATTGTTGCAATGCAAAGGTATTTGTTTAGATTTTTTTTTCTTATTTATTTATTTTAATATAATTTTTTTATTTTCGTTAAGTATTTTTTTTGTGTGCTATATTTTTTATGTTTTACAATTTTATTGTGTTTGTGTTATTAGTACTCACTCTACTTACCGTTTATGTTGTTGTTATAATGTAATGTTAATAACAATAACGTGATTTAAATATCATTATACTAATATGACTAAAATGTTTTTCTTTCTTTCTAACCACTTTCGATATGATGTATAATTATGTTTAATTTGTAGAAAATTAAGAAAATCGAAATTTACTTTATATTGGGGAACGAAGTGTCTTAACACTAGGTTCCCTCTGCCTATCCTGCTGTGTGCGGGATACAGCGTGAAGCTGAAGCTACTTTCTATTTATTGTTTTGGAATGTTCCAACGAATATGCCTTAATATTCATACATTCTCATTTACCAAAGTTATCATAGTTATAACGAAAAATGTCTTAGCCTAATATTAAAAATTTCTCTAAATAATACCCATTTCCTAGACATTATGTAAGTGATAAGTGGCAAAACTTGACGTTTTGTTTTGTTTGACTATTCATGAAAATGTTTTTAAATATAAACATATTTCTAATGATAAACAAACCCACCACCACCGTTGCGTGAACAGTTATATTCTTCATAATTGCGTCACTCCGGCTTTTTATATTTAAAAGGTTTAAGGATGTTTTTATATTCACTACTAATATTTTTAGCTAATGTACGGTTCGCAACAATCGACCGCGTTGAGTGGCTCAGCGGAATCGCAAGATGAAATGGAACAGCGTGCAGCATCACCCATCTCGTGTAAGAGCTCGCCTAGTGAGATGTCCACTGTAAGTTATTATTTATTATATATTTATTGTTTATTAATAAATGGATAAAAGGAAGTGATATGGGAGTGAAAGTAGGTGACCTGAATGTGAATTGTCTGCTGTACGCAGATGATGCAGTGCTTATTGCATCATCAGAATGCGAGTTTGTTGAGGTTGCGTTGTGCAGGCTTTGGTCACCACTCTGAAAGAAGGGTGTGAATATAATGGTCTAAACCTCAATGTGAATAAGACAAAGGTTCTGATTTTTGAAAGAGATGAAGAAAGGACGGAATGCAAGATCAGTGTTCAGTAGAGATGGAAGATACGAAATGGATGTGGAAAGGCGTATTGCTGCCGGTAACAAGGTCAACGGAGCCTTAGCTGCATTGATAAGACGGCGAAACGTCAGCACAGCTGCGCGTTTGGCTGTACACAATGGTACCGACTCTGTTATACGGCAGTGAAACGTGGGTATTACGGAAGAAGAATGAAAGAAAGATGAATGCTGTGGAGATGCGATCTCTTCGTAAGATATGCGGAGTCAGCTTAGCTGATCGAATCCGCAATGAAGAGGTACACAGAATGGCAGGTACTAGCGAGGATGTCACGGTGAGAATGAAGAACAATGTGCTGAGTACAAGGCGAAATAGGTATGTAGCGACCCTAGTGTTTGGCGCTCCATTCTTTGTGACTACCCTGCTAGTGATAAACCGTGAAGCTAGTTAATTAGTTAGTTAGGATTAAAATATACGTGATTTTTAGTGTTCTTATGTAAGGAAGGGAATTGGTTGTTTTAAGAGTTGTTTTGGATCACATTTAAAGGACCAAAATATTTTATTTTGAATATATATATGTATATACTTTGGTTTCGGCATTGAATTCCGGAAAGTGGGGTTGTTCATTTAATATTTATTTTGTATTGTTCATAAAAATGTATATTTTTATTGTATTTACAGTATTCATTACAAGATCCGACGTTAGGACCGAGCGTGCCCGGCAAGCAGAAGGTTCACCAGTTTCTAGTTAGAACTTTCAGTAGTCCTACCAAATGTAATCATTGTACATCGTTGATGGTGAGACATTTTATATTTAAAGATTGTTTATAATGTGAAATAAACAAAAAAAACGCATAAAATAGTGAAAGTATATAAGTGTAAAATATAAATATGAGTGTGCACTGTACACCAGATCGGGCTGACGCGCCAAGGCGTGGTGTGCGAGACGTGCGGGCTGGCGGTGCACACGCGGTGCTGCGCGCGCGTGGCGGCGCGCTGCCCGCTGCCGCCCGAGCGCTCGCGCCGCCCGCTCGGCATCGACCCCGCGCGCGGGCAGGGCACCGCCTACGAGGGGTACGTCAAGGTACGTGGCGTCTTGTGTATTATGTCATTAATATCAAAGTCATCCCCCTGGGATATTATACACTTGTGCCAACGTTTCTTCCAATCTTCGAAGCACTTCAAAAAATCATTTTTTCGTATCTTGTTCAGCTCCTCCTTCAATGCCGTCTTTATCTCGTCAATCGTGACGTAGCGTCGTCCTTTCATGTTGTCTTCATCAGTTTCGGGAACAAGAAAAAGTTACAGGGGAACAGATCTAGGGAATACGGTGGCTGCGGTATTATTAGTGTGTTCTTAGCCAAAAAGTCGCGTACAAGCAGCGATGTGTGAGTGATTTTGGTACGAATTTTGTCAGCGATCAATCTCATACCCAAATTATCGATTAAAATCGAATGACACGAGCCAATCGATTTGCCTAAGTCCTCGGCAATTTCTCTAACAGTGATTCGACGATTGGCCAATACAATTTACTTCTCTTCATCAATTTTTTCGTCTGTTGTTGAAGTGCCCGGGCGTCCGGCACACTCTTCGTCATTCACATCTTCTCGGCCTTCTAAAAACATTTTGTATCACCGATAAACGTTCCTTTTGTCCAAAGTAGCTTCTCAATATACCACAGTCAACATTCGGAATGCATCCGCGTACTTAATTTCGTTTTTCACACAAAATTTGATACAGGTTCTTTGTAATTTTTTTTTAAATAGGTAAAAATCGAAGAGGAACCAAAAAACGTGCAAGCAAAGCAGTTGTCAACAATTAACTGAACATTCAAAATGGCCGAACTTACCAGCATAAGTGTGAGACATATGTAACAACATAACGGCACAAAAAATCGAAATTCGAATATACGTAACCCGCGAAAATTCAAAATTCACGATACTTTTTGAACACACCTCGTACATCGGGAAGATGAAAACGATATATAAAACACGATATCAAGATCATGAGACAAAAAAATATACATCTATTTTTTGTACAGGTTCCTAAGCCCGGCGGTGTGAAGAAAGGCTGGATGCGGCAGTTCGTCGTTGTTTGCGACTTCAAATTGTTCCTATATGACATATCACAAGATAGGTAAGTAACTTATTTTTTTTTGTATAAAGAAAAATCTCTGTTAACCCAAATTACATTTATTCATTTATTAGTTTAACTTCATATCATATTAAATACATCAACTTATTCGATCCAAGAATAAAATAAAACATTATTCTTAAGTATTTTTTCTTTCCAGAAACGCTCTCCCATCGGTATGCGTGAGTCAAGTTCTGGACATGCGGGATTCGGAGTTTAGTGTGACGTCGGTGAAGGACTCTGACGTCATACACGCGAGCAAACGCGACATACCTTGCATATTTAGGGTGCGCATTAAGTTATTATTTAATTTATATAATTTGTTATTTTAATTTATAATGTCGATATTTTTGATTTATAATCTTTTGAATTATTGACATTTTTTGTAGCAATTTTATGCACTATAAACACATGGTTTATATTTCTGTTAACTAAAACATATCCTTACATTACTTAAAACTCTTATATGGCTATACACACACATTTTTTACGTCGTTATTCATTTAAGTTACTTAAGTTCGTTTATATTACCTTAAACAGCATTAATAAAATTAAATATTTTTAACTTTACTTTGGTCTTTTTTGCATGTTGCAACTTTATACCACTGCATATGTATGTATTAGATTTCGGGTTGCATTATAAATAAATTTTCTCATGCCCAATATCTACTAAACAAAATTTTTGTCTAAAGAAATAAATAATAATTTATTAACTTTGATTAATAAATTATTATTTATTTCTTATAGACAAAAAAATTGTTTAGTAATATATAAAAAAAAAAACAATTAATATTTTTTTTATTCCTTCAGATATCAACATCACAACTAGAAGGAGGTAAACGTTATCACACACTAATGTTGGCGGAGTCCGAGTCGGAGAAAACCAAATGGGTCGTCGCGCTAAGTGAACTGCATAGGATATTGAAGAGGAACAACTTGCCTGACAAATGTGTGAGTAACATGTGTTTAATGTTTCTTTTTTTCATTTCTTGTCCTATCTTGTATATAAGGTAGAATTTGAAATACTGCTTGAAGAATGGTGGAACTCAACGCCGCACTTAATCTCATCGGAGCGGGAAAATCAAAATAATCGCAACCATCTCCAATCGCAACCATCAGAAGTTGAAAAATGAATCAATATATAAACAATAGGGCGTAGAAGTGCAATGTTTATATTTCGTGTTGTTATCTGTCGGCAGGCGTACGCGGCGCACACGCTGGCGGAGGTGGGCGGCGGCGCGCGCGGCGCCGTGTGCGCGTGCGTGGTGGAGGGCGCGCGCGTGGCGCTGGGCGGCGAGCTGGGCCTGGCGCTGCTGGACCTGGAGCGCGCCGAGCTGGTGCCGCGCCGCGCCATCGCGCCCGTGCACCGCATCCGCTACGTGCCGCGCGAGCACCTGCTGGTCGTCATCGCGGGCCGCGGCCGCCACGTGCGCCTCGTGCCGCTGCGCGCGCTCGAGTGCGCCGAGGCCGAGAGCGTCAAGCTGTCCGAGGCCAAGGGCGCCGTGGACATCGCCGTGGGCGAGCTGCACGCCTCCGCGCACGGGTTCGCCGTCGTGTGCAAGCGGCAGAACGTGTGGATAGTCCTAGTCTACGAGATAACTCGAACCGCCGCGCGGCGTTGTCGCGTGGCTGAGCTCCGCGCGGCCGCACCTGTGCTCAGCCTGCAGTTAGTGCGGGGGCGGCTCTTGCTGGGTTACAGGGGAGGTGTCGTAGCGCACACCTTGAGGGTAGATGCACATGCGCCACATCCGACTGCTGTTTGTTAGTATTGTTTTTGTTTTAGCTCGTGTACTGTGTTATATAATTTTATTGTATTAATTTCAAAACAGGCAGCTTGACATGTTTTCCGTATAGAAGAGTAAGCAGAAGAAATTTAGTATTAATTTTATAACTCTTTACTCCCCAATTTTCATAAATTATAAGGAATCAATTTTACTCGTTGTTTGATGAAAATTCAACGATTTTTTAAATTGTATTTAAATAGTTTCAATAAAATAATGATATATGAATAATGATATTGGCGAATCTTAAAAAGACTATGGTGTACTGTACAGTATGTAATAGATGTATGGTTATTTCTGGTGTGAATAGACAAACAGTAAATTATTATTCTATACATATGTATTTTTTTGTCTGTGAGGTGAAAACTAGATGTTTTTTTGTTTGCAATTGTACATTATGTATTAGTACAAATGTATTTAAAATATATTATTTGATGTAATTTAAATTGTACTAACTGAGCCTGATGTCCGCCCGCAGCGCTGGTGCACCCCGAGAACCAGGTGGGCGTGTTCCTGTCGCACTCGGGCGCGCGGCCGCTGTGCGCGCGCGCGGTGGGCGGCGCGGGCGACTGGCTGCTGGTGTTCGGCGCGCTGGCGCTCTACGTGGACCGCGCCGGCCTGCGCGCGCGCGACACCGAGCTCATGTACACCGCGCACCCCACCTACCACGGTGGGTGTCTGCATCCATACATAGCATAGCGTGCCTGTAAACGCGACAGTTGTAGTTTCGATTCCCATTCGAGGAAATGGATTATTTTATATTTTTATTACCTCGCTGGTAACAATAGAAATCGCGGCGTTGGGCTCTTTCACTTAACACGCAATGACTCGAAAATCCGACAGTGCGTAGGAAACGGAGTGTCTTATCATTAGGTTTCCGCTGCTTATCTAATGGCGCAGTATACACGTGAAGCTAAGCATAAAAATTAAGTATTTTTTTATTATAAAATTATATATAGAGCAATACAAAAATTAACCTAAATTGTAAATATATATTTTAAAGGAAATCTAAAAAAGTGAATAATAAACGAGCAAAAATTCCAACAATCTACATGGTAATTCAAGACATATCTAATACCGTAGCATTTCTTAAAATCGTTTTATTGATTTAGCATTTACAAGGCAACAAAAGATCGAACATCTATATCCTGTATATGGAATTGTCAGCAAACTATTTATGGAAACAACATATAGGGTAAAATATATCAAACCCATACCTAAAGAAATTAATCGAGATGCCTCAACAGTTTTGACGTAGGATTTTTTTTCATTTCTCGATTTTTATCCATATCTGTATTTTGTGTGACGCGATTACGCATAGATACCAATAACATAAACACTTACTGCTACAAATATACTACTAAAGGTTAAACAACTTTGAACTTTATCGCCAAAACGACTTGATTTCGGAATAAAGCGAGTGCAGCAATGTTTTTTTGATAGGTTTATGTGTGCGTGCATCGTTTTTACAAGTAGCGTTTTATTTTGCAACGACAATTTTATTATTTATTTTGTTTGGAAAAAAAAACTTTTTAATTTTTGGGAAAATTTGTTTTTTTTAAATGTATTAGGCTTTTATAGATTAGTTAAAACTGTGGTTTCATTTAATGTGATGCTGACACTTCCACCAAAAATATTAATTTTCTTTTTAACTTCTTCGCAATAGGGTAATAAATATTTTTTTTTAAGTAAATGTATTTGTTTTCTAGCTATCAACGATACCCACCTGTTAATATTCACAACATCACACATCGACATATACGACATAGAGTCAGGGGAGTGGGTGCAAACTATTAACTTACGTAAGTATTACAAAAAAAGTAATTTTTATTTTAATCACTGCCTATAGCTGGAATATAAATGGAAAATAACATTTCAAATAGCTTATGAATTTTTTTTTAAATGTACTAGTGTTAGATATAATCAGCTAGTAATAAACTAAAATAAGTTTAATAAAGCATTCTCTTTTCTCTCTTAGTAAGTGATAATTCTAAGCAATTATCTTTGGGTAACGGAAATCAGTAAAGATCTCCCTGCAGAGATGCTAACAACATACACAAGCAATTAGAAGTTAATTTCGACTTAGCCTGATGAGTATGGATTAGTAGATGGAGAGTAGTCAGAGCCCTTACACAAAGAGGCACGGGTTCAAATCCTGTTACACTTAATTTTTTATACATTTTCTAAAAAGTATAATAAACTCAAAATGTTATGATTAAATAGTTTGAGCCTATAAATATCTGATATTTGATTCCAGCGAACGCCCGCCCGTTAGACGAGTCAGGTTGGATAGTGCTGGTGGGTGGCGCTGGCGCGGGTTCGTTCCCCTTCTCCACGGACACACAGCCCACGCTCGTGTACCTGCGCCCGCTGAGATCAGGTAAGTTGTTTAGCTTTATATTCGTATACGGGAACCTAGTGTTGAGACTGGATCTGTACCCTCACACATCGCACAATGTTTTTAAACATTGCATATTGAATGTCGGAACTCAACGCCGCCGATACAATATCCGTAAATGGTTGTGCAGATGTGATTTTAGTGTTCTTCTTACTTCCAATCAACCTCGTTTGACTTGTTACCAGAGCGAGTTAAATAAAATTCAATATTACATTTTTTATATATTTATAGGACATAATTAATTCTAATTTATTGTGTGTCTATATGTTACAGCTGGTCCCCTAAACTTTGATCTCATATCGTACGGCTCGAACAAACGTCGTTTCTCCGTGAGAGAACAATCGCACCAGGCTATCGAAGCTCATAATAGATTGTGAGTTACTTTTTTTTAATGAGAGGAAAAATCCTTTTTTATTCAACTCACTTTCCACTCTTGTTTCATAAATGTTTTCATTTAATATTAATTAAATAATATAAGAAAGGAATAGATAAGGACAGTATATGACGTTTGAGAACGGGTTGTATAAAAAGAGAACTAATATAAGTTATTTTTTAGTTGATAAAATTAAAAACATAGTATCATGTGCAGTATATACAGGATGTAACTCAATCGACTTATAAATGGTGGACGATAGACAGGGGACCTCAATACCTATCCATTTCACACCTATGAGTATAACAAATATTAAGATTTTTTGAAAAAAATAATAGTTTTAGTAAAATTTTGAACTATAACTTTCTAGTGCAAGCGCACTCTGCGCACTCTATATTGCACAAGTGCACTTGCAATCAAAACACATGATACAAAAGGCCTATTATTGAGCTATATTGAGGAAAATAGTCATGATCCAATATTAGATCTGACCCAACAGTCTGGGTGTATGGACAATCATCCCGGCCGTTGAATATTTATAGGCGTAAAATGGATAGGTACCCATTAGACCACCGTTGATCCTTCGTTGTTATATGTTAGTATCGTAAACAGATCAGAGCGGCGCTCGCGGCTGATCTCTGCGCCGTCCAACTTCGCGCACGTGTCGCACATGGGGCCCGGCGACGGCATCCGCTCGCAGCGCCTGCTCGACCTGCCCACCACCATCGAGACTGCCGACGGCGACCATCAGGTGTGCTATCAAGTATCTCGCATACACCAACATATTTAAGAGAAAACCTACTGCTAATATTCTCCAAGCATCGATCAGTTTTCCAGACATTCAGTTGGTACTTAACACCACACTTTGTTCTACTAGGGCGGGAAAACGAAAATAATTGATTTTCTAAAGTGGGAGTAGAGTTTACAACCACTGTATTAACAATTAAATGCTATACCGCTGCAGTACGGTAGTAGTATAAATGAAAAAGAAAATATATAATATATATTATATAGACACTTACAGTACGGTCGACGAGTCGTGACCGTCCTGAAGTTAGTAGAAGGTAGTGCGCAGATTTTAGGATTTTTTCGAACTTATGATTTGTTTTATTCCGGAATGTGAAATACCCAAAAGTTCAAAAAGCCTAACTTGAAGGCGGCAATGACACATCGTCCGTACTGTAAATATTAATACTTTCATCATTGTTTTTATTTTCAATTATAATTTTCTAATATTTTAATGTGTAATGTTGTTTCAAGCAACTGTACGGTAGCCGTGACAGCAGCAAGCGGACGTCACCGCTAACTATATCACATCCCACAGGATCTTATAATGGTTGGTTTCTAATTTATTTTATTCTGTTGGCGTAGGAGTTTGTTAGTACTGTTATTTTATCTCTGCAATAATGGTTATTTTGTCGTACATGCAAGTTTTATATACGTAAAACCTCTCTATATATAATTAAAAGATGTATGGAATTTTTTTATTGTTAGATTCTAGATAACTAAAATTCGTAGTGAACATGTCTTTTTATATACTAAATATTTTACCTCACTCTTACTTAGTTCCTGTTATTTTTAATCAAGTGTGAGTATTTCATTTAATATTATACAATTCATTTTTATTTTATCATTACCCTACAAGGTTCGTGGCGTGGTAGATCTCGCGACGCACCGACTGAGGCACCGCCCTCACCGCCAACGCATCGTGCTATGGAGAGGTAATTTATGGTTATATTTTATTATTATTTCTTTCATTAAATGCTCATGTTCCGTACCTTTTGTCACCGAATGCATTTCTTTTTATTATTTATATTTGTCAAATTAGAAATATGTGATTAATTTATTAATAAATTGCCTATATTTATATATTATGTCCTTAAAATGGTCCAGTTGGTCTTTAAAGTTGCTAAGTTGACTATACTGATATAATCTAAAACTACAAGAATAATATTATCTATGTTTTCCAAAATAATAAAATTGTTTATTGTTATTTATTATTATTCCATTTGAAACTAGCCACCCAAGCACTATTTCGGCCGCCAACCAATAACTTAATTGTAATATTGTACGGTTAGGGATCGTAATTAAACACTTGAATGCTGGCTTCAATATATGCTATAGCTACATATACTTGAGATATACCACTTTAATTTTATAGCCAAATTATAACAAATCTTTGCATAAATTGTAGCATATATGTTATTTTGATTCTCTCTGATATTTGCGCGAAAGTCGTTCATCAACATTTTTCTTTACTTGTGTTAATGTATTAATTCTTAAACAAAAAAAATACATGAATATAAAAATTGGACCAGTGTAATGGAGGCTTAATCTAAATGAATTTGTTTATATAGATAGAAACAGACTTGAGCATAATTTGATGTCATAAATGATGTCAGCTTTTACCCATATTGTCTATTTAGTAATTTAACTTCTCTATAAAAATGTTATTTCATAAAATAATTTGTCTATTAACATATCTTTTTTTGTGTTTATTTGTCTATTAACACAGGTCTGTGGGCGGCGGTTCTCTAGGCAGCGGATCAGCACTAGAACGCTGCTTAACGCCGCTAAGTCTAGGCAGTATGAGTTCCCTACACGACGTACTAAAGGTATATTTAATATTTAATTTTTATTTTTATATGTAATATAGTGTGCTAATACTTGCATTCTAGTGTACTTGCGGTCAGTATTAAAAGTAAAATGAATAACGAAATGCATAATTTTCGATGTTTAATACAATTTTGAATCTAATTACTATATATTAAAGTATGTAAGTCTTACTTTGTTAAATGTCAACTATATATATATATATATATATATATATATATATATATATATATATATATATATATATATATATATATATATATATATATATATATATATATATATATATATATATATATATATATATATATTTTGCTTCACGCTGTAAGTATCCCGCACACAGCAGGGTAGACAGTTACGGACGTAGTATTAAAACATTCCGTTCCACATTTTCCGGTGAATTCTGCAAGCCTGGTTATGCTAAGTGGCAAAACTCCAGAGTGAAGAAATGAAAATTTAGACAGATATTCAGTCAAATTTTATTATGCTTAGTTATACATGTAGTTTTTATTATAGGTAATTATATATATTATATAAATGTTTAAATATAATAACAGGTTGGTACGGATATGGGCGAAGGCCTACAGTCAGAAGACAGCAGCGGCGCTTCGCCCCCGCACCCGGCGGAACCCTGATGGTGAGATTATTTATAAATACATATACCATTTATAGTTTTTATATTTTATTTGACATTATTTAGCTAAATAAAATCTCTATGTAAATTAAAGAAGATTTTATATTAGATTCTCTTATGCATTCGTGAAATATTCAGAGATAAAATAATATTTAAAACAATATAATTATTTCAGAAGCCAACTGGACACGTATTGGAAAATCGACATGTCCAGATTTTACGCGTGTTTTTGTTGAACAAACAAACACACAGATTAATGTGCAACCGTGGACTATAAACGTTTACCATAAAGTGATATATATGTATTAAGATTATTATATAGTTTACAAACTATTATTTAAATGTTTTGATGATGTTTCATCTTATAGAAAACAGTTAAGAATTTTGTGCATATATAATTTTGATGTAATCCATTTACCATTTCCCTCTTTTTATATATTTAATTATATTTATAGAATATAATAAAACAGTAGTCTT